>OY978221.1:7306389-7466077 GCA_963854785.1 Vaccinium vitis-idaea
GTTTTTGGTTGTTGTGGTTTATGTTTAGTAAAGGGCATATAAGACATTGTAGAAGTAAAAAAAAAGTAGTGTTTTGGAAGAAACATTTTTGGTTTTGGCAAGAACACTATTGGTTTTGGCATTATCAGCTGCCACAATAAAATTCATTCTAGTAAGTAAATAGTGCAAATCAATGCTCCGTCCATCTTTTAAACAAGGTGTTCGTAACGAGTGACATAAAAGTATTGCTTAATATATTGAAGATGATTTATCTATGAGAGTACGTCTTACCAACCAGCATTTTCAATTTTTTTTTTTTAAGTATACCCTTTATACAATTAACTACTTATGTTGCTCTTGCCCTAATTCCGTTAAGTAGATGTTGTGTTCATTCTCTCACATCTAAAATACATGTGGAACACATTTACCTGGCTAATTTCTCATTATTAAAAGTAACCGAGGCACTGCGCTGCAATTGAAATATGATATACTGATACTCGCCACTATTCAACAAAAGTGTTGCTACCCTAATTTTTTGGGGACCAAAATCAATCTCAGTGCTTCAAATATGCTAGTATTGTTTTTCTTGGGAAATTCATTACAACAAGATATAAAAACCCAACATCAAATTGAATTCAAACTTCAAAAACAAAATGGGGAATATGCAAAAAAAGGGAGGGTATTCTAGTCTTCTCACCCAAACATTGACTCCATCTTGGCATGTGATTAAAAATAAATAGTCCCTCCGTCCGTCGACACAAACCAATAACACGAAGTCACGCAGCTACGCTGTAAACAGAGAAAGCAAACTATTCTTTTGCCGTTTCTAAAAAAACATAAACCAATAACCAATCTACTAATCTATACATATGCCAATCCCCTGCCTATATATGCAGATACTAGCGTTGAATTCGTTCGATACCGCACGCTTCTCTCTCTCTCCCTCTAGAAGTTCATCCCTCTGTTTGAAGAAAAGCATAACTTAACGAGACTCTGTTGGAAATGGAATCACCAATGCAATCACCATTCAACTCTTACGGGACATCCTGGGCCGATCAGTGGGATCACAATCCGGACCCACTTCTCCCCGAGCCCAAGAAGGGCCGCGGCGGCTCTGGGAAGAAGGCGGGAAAAGGTCTGGGGAAGACCAAAGCGGTGGCTTCGAATGGGATGAAAAAGGTCAAGGAAGGGACCTGTCTTGGGTTCGGATGGATGAAAGGCAAGTGCCGCAAGACCCCTCAAACGTTGCTTTAAACTTGGGTTGACTTGACACCCACCACCTATACGTACAGGTGTAGATCATCGAGATATATATACCTCTCTCTCTCTCTCTGTTTCTGTTTCTCTGTTTTGTTGAATTTCATTTTTGTAATTTCTTGGACCCTGTTCTTTGTATTGTTCTAATTTTATCGGATGTTCCAATTTTATTGGACTCCGTTATGTATATTCATTTGTTCGTGTAGGAAATAGAGACTTTGAATAATAATAATAATAACTCGTACCGTTTGTTTTTTTACGTCTATGAAATCTTCTTTTTGTTATTGGATATATCAATCCATCCAAATACAATTTGAACAGTTTATTTTCATAGACTCCGATGTAGAAAATATTTATGCGAAAAATTATCTAAGCCGGAAATTGATATGGACTTAATCGAATCATATTTTTCTTAAGAGAAATTGAACAGTGAAAACTCTGATGGATCAAAAAATATTGTTAGTTGACAAGGATTCAATATTGCCGTTCAAATAAATAAATAAATAAATAAAGACAAAGGTTCCATATCGATTCAATTTTTATTTTGTATACATATATAGCTTACAATATCAATTTATAGACGACGTTATTTGTAAATGGGAACACAAATAGATATCTTTTGCAACAACAAGAGAGATGGTCGTCATGAATATTTTTGTATAGCGTCCGTCTAATTAGTATCAACTTATTTATTAGTTGCCATCTCCGGTCTTCGCCATTTTTCTTACTTAAACTCAGAATTTTGGGTAAAAATTCCTGGAAAGACTTGAAACTAACTACATCCCTTGACTCGGACCTATACTAACTTGAGTTTTACTAAAAGAAGAGACTCAATTTTTTCCCAAATTTGCAAGCTTTTTTTTCCTCTTAAATTTATAATAATGCCAAATATAAGGAGTGCATGTGAAGTACGAAAAATTTCCGAATGTTCTTTCTCTGTGTGAAATTGATGACGTCTATCGGCGGTGATGGAGAACGAGAGAGAGGAGAGGAGAATGAAGACGTAATATTAGGGAATTCGATTCTGTATAAATCCCTTAATTACAGCATGTGACCTCGATGTTTATAATTTACTAGTTCTGAAAATCACTGCCTATATATATTGTGAAAAAACAAAATAATTACTATATTGAAATGAGCAAAGTTAGTTTTTTTTTTTTTTGAAATTGGGATGAAAACATAAGCCTGAAAAATGGTTGGAATGGAAAAATAAGTGGAGATGTCGGTGAGGATGGATATTTCAGTACTCCATACATATTTTATGAGTTATTTTTCTTACTATTATTTTCTATTGAAGAGAGAGAAATGGGAGATGAGAAAGCAATCTAACGAGAATTATAAATGTATCGGGATTCCCAACCATATCTTGCAAATCGAACAAGCCGGCTTTTTTTTTTTTAATGATTTTCACACTCTTTTTTTTGTCTTATAGTGACAATATTATAGACAAAAATTCACCATAAGACAAAAAAGGAAGTGCATTTATAAGAAAAAGAGACGTGAAAATCATTTTCCCCTTTTTTTTCCAGCCAAACTATCCATAGTAATTGTAATTCGTGGGCATTTAATTTTTGAGAATTTAGTTGACCAGGGTCTATGCTATATTTTGGAGTAGATGAATGAATATTGGTGTGAGACATAAAGAGCACGTAAAGTTTTAAAGTAACAAAGAAGTAGCAGTAGAGCAATCTTTACCTTCCAAAATTATCATCTTCGTATTTGTTAGCTTCGGGTTTTTTGTTTTTTGGTATATTATTGGTTCGTATTGATAAGGGGAATGTAAAAGGTAAAAAAAATATAATTAAAATCTTTTGAAAAAAAGATCAGCCAAAACAAAAATAATTCAAAAGAGATAGACTTGTTAGATTATTTTGCGTCTTTATTCACAAAAATATTAGTCTGTTTTATAATTTTTTACTAATTAAATTCCTTTCGTTGACACGAATCAATAATTCAAAAAAAAAAAAAAAGATAATAATCTGACTCAATTACAAAGTCAAAACACCTTAGAAGGAAACATGTTAGCATAGAGTTTATTTTATCCCCTACATTTTCGAAATATCTCATTCTAACTAGCCAATCATCTTTAAGCATGTATGTAAAAATAATTACCTGGTCAAGATTCCATAATTTTTTTGTTGTAACTTTAGCCTATCATCTTTGAACATTCAACCACTGCGATCTATATTACTCACCTTTCATTCTTTAAAATAATATTCCTTTCTCTCTCTTTCCTTCATTTTTTTCCCTGCATAGAAAAAGAAAAACAAGCTATAAATAAGATCATCTCCAAAGAGTTACCAGACATTTTGCCCAGAAAAAAATGTCAATTTTTACTTTGGCTAGTCTCAAAATGATTGAGGGATCCAACGGCCTCAGGCTATCCAGTTCAATTACAAACCCTTTCTTTCAACAGATAGGGTTTTGCCGAGGTGAAAGATGAGATTGTTGGGTGAGAGATTTGGTCGTTTTGGCTCAACAAAACCTCACACAGAGGAACTGCCGAGGCTGTTGAAGATGCTTTAATTGGGTGCAATACCTATTACTTTAAAACAAAAAGCTTGTTTTCCCTTGGGCCGGAGCATACGCAATGGTTTGAATTTTGATAAATGAGAGAATAAGGGGAAGTGGGGGCCATGTAGTGACACAACTCACTATAAGGGTGCAGTTAGGTCTATCCGGTCGTCCATCTCAGCACCGACGACTTAGATTTAATCCAACTTCAAATGATCCAAGCCATCCATTGTTTGAATTAAAATCAGAGCGTTCATTATCGAGATGGACGGCCGGATAGGCTCATTACATCCCTATAGCAAGCTTCTCACTACAAGAACCCCGCTCTCAGAATAAGGGGTTTCTTTGTTTGGCCATGATCATCTTTTCTTTGATGAATTAAAAGGAAAAAAATCATTTTCCTAAGTAGCGAACTAGGTGGGAAAAGGTAGCATTAGGTTAGATAATGATGGGGAGGTGCCAACTTTACTAAAAATTAGGCTTGTGTCAAAATCTCACCCCGAATGATACGCAAGAACATAAATGTCATGTACAGGTAAAGTAAAGACAATCTGTATGCCAAGAGAATGAAAAAATAGTGGGGTAGGACTTTTTTTATTTCGTTAAAATTTTCATGTATTTTATAAGTTATTGCCGTACAAGCTTTACTCTTCTTTTTTTATTCTTTGCGGCTAATATTATTTTAAGAATTCAAACATATTCTCACAATATAAAATAAAAAATAGAGTGGTTTTCAAACTTGTACACAAATTCAACAGTGTACAAGTGTCTCATAAATCCTACAGCTGATATGGATGGTTTTCAAACTCATACACAAATCCAACGGTCTACAATTGTCTCATGAATCCTACGGCTAAGCTTTATAGAGCTCGGCTTGGCTCGTTTATATAAACTCGGCTCATTTAAGGAGGCTTGTAAAGTTATTTACCTTGGTTCGGCTCGTTTTCACGGTCCACCAGGCCATCCGCTTGGTGTTTCATGTAGCAGAAGTTAGCAGTCTATAAGGTAAGAATGAATTCTTCTCGCCCTTGCCATAAAATCTAAAAATGGATTAAGCACAACTCGTGCTTTTAAGCAAGACCTCCAAGAAACTGCAAAGCAATCCAGATCTGAGTAAAAAATTATAACGTTACACCAGTCGACTAATACACACTCCAGTGCACCATGCCATAGTTTTTGCTGAATTATTGTTATGTGTTCTGAATTCAGGATGAATTGTTCTTTGTGTTCTGAATCTTTTTTTATTGACGTTTTCAAGAAAATAAAAGATGTTCCTTGATATAGTAATTTATCCTGATCTGTTGTTCCTTTTTTTTTGATCAGTTGATCTGTTGTTCCTTGATACTGGAAAATAGTAGAAAATTAGACAAGTTGAGAAATGAGTTTTTAAACAACTTGTAAGTAAGCAATGCTAGAGATACAACTACCCGAACACAGATACGGATATAGTTGTGTTCGAAAGCTTTCGATGCACATAACTTTTACAACAAAATATTCGGAAAATCCAGGGGTACCGACCCCCTGGTACCGACCATGCACCGACTGGTGCCGGAGTCCCACAAGATCGATCCGACCCGTCCATTCATTCCAGAATCGAATTCCGAGGGTTTGGACGAAATGGGGTGATTTTGGATCGAGCACTTAGGATTGTCCGATTGAGTTGATTCCCACTTGGACCCTCGGAATTCGATTCTGGAATGAATGGACTGCTCGGATCGACCGTTTAGGATCCACAAGGGGGTCCCGGCGCCATCGGTGCGTGGTCGGTACCGTTTGGTTGGTACCGATAGAACGGTTTTCGAACATGACACAATTTTCGAACACATGTATTCGGATATCCGTGTTTCAATCATTCTTGTTTTAAAATTCTTTTGTCATGAGAATAGGGCGATTAGCCAGCCACGTACTCCCAGACTATTTTATGATTTTGAGAAAAACTTGGGTACCGATGAGATATGGCTGCGTGGTGTCCGATCGTGCATTTCAGTACTCTAAAAATATTTCAGACCGCCTAGTTGCAAATAGAAAAGAGGAGAGAGAGTGAAGAAGAAATCTGAATCTTCCAAAATATTTTTGAACGGCCAAAATGCGCGATCGGACACCACGTGGCCATACCCAGGGGCGGCCCCATGTAGGGGCAAGGGGGTTCAACTGATCCCATGAGCCGGAAATCCTCCCTAGGATATGCATATTTTTTTGGTTATTTTTGTAATTTTGTCCCACATGAGTATATCTTGTTGTCTTTACGTTGTGTTTCTTGTCCCACAAATAATTCACTTGCCCCAAATGTGCTGAAAATTTGCATGTAACTTCATAGGAAACCATCAAAATGAAACGAATGGACTAAATATTATAGATTCTTGACCCCCTAATGATAAATCGTGCGTCCACCTTGGTCATACTCGACGGGCTTAGTGGAAAATGATATGAGTACACCATATGTACACTGAGGTGATGTGACAAATAAGGAGAAACTCAATGTATGACCCACCTGAAATGATGGATTTCTCCTCATCCGCAAGTAGCCGACTGTTTTTTGATTTTTCGATTTCTCCTTTTCGCATTCTGGGTATTTGGCCAACACACCCAGAAGTTGTTTTACCAAAAACTGTTTTTCCGTTTTTGAAGATAGAAGCCAGAAATCAAAAATAGGTTTGGAGGTGTTTTTTGATTTCTACTTCTCATTTTCCCTTCCAAAACACATTCTGCACATTTCTCCCAAACACTACTCCCACATCCAAAACTCATTCTGATCAAAAGCCAAAAAGCCAAAAATCAAAAGCTAAAAAGTAGGCTCCCAAACACCCCCTTACCGGGTTTCCGTACGGGAGCGCCTTCCTTAACTACCAGTATTTATGTTAGAGGATTCAAGTGGGCCAAACAATATCCTGTCCCCACCTGCAGGCCCACCGGAAAGCCCCAAATAGTCGAAGCTTTAGATAAAGAAACAACAGTTATCCACGGCGAGAGATGAGAGAGAGAGAGAGAGAGAGAGAGAAACGGAGAGCCCACCACTCGCTTTGCGATAACTACGAAAGGGGCCAAAGGTTGCGAAGCTTCCACCTCTCTCTCTCATGACCGACACTTTACTGTATCTGTACATACAGTTTTCTGAATTTTATCTCCAATTGTATATACATATTATTATACACTCTCTCTGCTGCGTTCAGTTGTACCATCTCCTTCTCTGCTTCGTAGCTGTCAACTTTATCCCTATTCTGTCGAGAAATGGACGAAACAACCACACAGATTATCAAGTGTTTTATATACACCATGTTCGGTTCTTCATGTTGTCTGAGTTGAACGAGAATTGAGCTTTGGAATTTCGGAGTTGTTGGATATTACGATTGTAGACATCAAGGGTTTGTGGGATTGAACAATGTGGAGCTCAGAGGAAAGAGTGGTTGCTGTGATAATGGTGGGTGGACCGACTAAAGGTATGGAAATTACTACAATTGTTGGCATTGAATTGGTTGATTATCTGATTTCAATTGTGAATTTGTGCTGCCTCTTGCTTAATCTTGTTCTTTTAGATTTATGGTGGTCATTTTCTTGTTTTTTTTTTGGATTTTCGTTTGTTTAGGTATCTGAATCATGATAGCCAATGGCATACGATGGTCGAACAGATAAACTTTATATTTTTATTGGGAAAAAATGCACCTTCCATGCATATGCATTGTGTAGATTGTTTTGGGTTTTTGAGTAATTACTTATATGTTGTCCTTTTTATGAAACGGTTAAGAAATATCATTCGAGATCAAGGTAAAATTGTTTTAGTTAAAGACCAAACTACATTTTATTTCCAATTGAAAGACTGATTTCTTATATATGCCATACTATTTAAATGTGTGCACAGACTCTGTTTAAAAATAAAATTTATGTACAGAAATTTAAGTTAAGAACACAAAATTTGGGGTTGCCTGCCCTGCCGGCTCCACCGGACTCCACACCTGCATGTTGGTTTATAGTTTCGTAAAATTTAGTTTGGTTCTCAATCCCAAACTATCTTTTCGTGGAAACTTGCTTCTTGAGTGATTAATGAGGCTCTTTTGAGGTTTAGCTTACATTTTTCGATTTCTGCATGTGTTTGCGCACATTTGCAGGTACCCGGTTCAGGCCGTTGTCTTTAAATATTCCAAAGCCACTATTTCCGTTGGCTGGGCAGCCTATGGTTCACCATCCAATTTCTGCTTGTAAAAGGGTACATACAGTTTTGTATTCATAGATATTCTTAAAGTTGGTTGTTTGCACTTTTTACTTCTTGGCTTGTTGATATACCAAGTGATTGAATTTGACTTGTCTGTGCTTTATAATATGCCCAATATACTTCCCAACGAGGAGATTTGTAACTTCGAGCTTATTGAACCGCAGCATAATTCTTGTGATGGTTTTTCCATTATAGATCCCAAACCTAGCACAGATCTATCTCGTTGGCTTCTACGAGGAGCGTGAGTTCGCATTATACGTCTCCTCAATATCTAATGAGCTCAAAGTTCCTGTCAGGTAACTCCTTCCCTTTTCTGATTTTTCGCTATTTCTTCTTGGTTATAATTCTATTATTTACTTCAAAATGATTGTTGAATCTGGGACTCAACTCAATGTTCTTTCTTGTTGATACTTGATAATGCCATTATTAGATACTTGAGAGAGGACAAGCCCCACGGCTCAGCTGGCGGTCTCTATAACTTCAAAGATTTGATCCTGGAAGATGATCCGGTTTTTACCTTTTGCTAATTACTTTTGTGATTGTTGAGCCTATTGCCCTATTGTTTCTCTAGCACCATTGATAGCCTGCTAATTAAGCTTTAGAATAAAAAATCAAATATACCCATCGTGTCTGATCATTATCTTTCATGTCTTATTCATTCTTGGCTACCGGAGCTAATCTAGTTACACATGTGCATGGCAGTCGCATATCTTCCTACTAAATTGTGATGTTTGCTGCAGTTTTCCGTTGCCTGAAATGCTTGGTAATTTATCTTGTTTCGCCATTGTAGTCTAATCACTGTATCCTTGCATTCAGAAAATTTATTATTCCCTCTTGCCTTCCATTTTTGCAGAGGCTCATAGAAGATATGGTGGGATGGGAACGATCCTAGTAATTAAGGTCACTAAACAGATTTATAGGCTATCTGGATAAGCATATTGCTGCAATACCAATACTTTTTATCTTAAGTATTTTTTTCTTCCTGATTTATGTTCCTTTCTGCTTTTATTTTGTTTGCAGGTTTCTGCAGAGTCAGCCAACCAGTTTGGGGAACTGGTGGCTGATCCAGTTACCAATGAACTCTTGCATTACACAGAGAAACCAGAAACCTTTGTATGTCTATGATCAAGATTCAGCTACAATTTTTTGTTTTTTTGCTTTTGGCATTGCTTGCACGTGATATCTCAGTTTATTTCTGCTTGTATTCGTTTCTTTTAGTCCATAATGGTATGTATTGCAGGTAAGCGATCGAATAAATTGCGGTGTTTACATATTTACACCAGATATTTTTACAGCAATTGGTGGAGTTTCAACGCAACGGAAAGATAGAGGTCAGTGATAGAGGCTCTGTTTGTTTGTCATATAGTGCATGTGACTAGCAGTTTCTCTATACTACATCACCAAGGATCTGGATTCATTTGTTTACAGGCCTAGGTAACATGCATTTCAATATATTCTGAGACTTAATTGTATACTAAGGGCATGGTCTTGTATGCATATTATATTATATCACACAGCTTTGAATTTTGTATTAGGCCATCCAAGTATATTTTCCTGGGAGTTTCTACAATATTATTGGAATAATATGCTTGATATCGTTTTTTCACTTTTTCCATGTGAAATGCCTATTGTGGGTGTGAGAGGCGGAAAAATGCCCTTTTGGAATATGGCGGTTTCTACAACTGTGCTCAAGACTACTGGAGGTGGAGGAGGAGACAGCTCGGGATGGCAGTAGAGAGCGGTTGAACCAGAGAATAAATGTTTGTAATGTGCCTTCAATAGGGGGTTTTGAATGCTTGTCTTTGCTAATTGTTGACTCCTCTTTATAAATGAGCCTTGGGGAGTAGAGAGCCAGCTGTCGGGCTCATCCCATTGGTGGGCAGAGTGGAGGTTGACATGCTTTCCTCTTTGATGATGAGTTAAGGCCTTGGGGCTTGTACCATGGATACATGGAGACCAGTATCATCTGGCCAAGTTAGGTGGTAGGTATGATACGGGCTCTGAGGTGCCAGATGGTAGATATGATATTTCTACCGAGGTATTGGATGTCGGTCAACGCCCCCTCTCTCTAGGACCGGTCAAGTTAGAGGCTTAGAGCTCACCAAGGATGGGCTCGTCCTCCTAACAAACCCCTAACTTTAGCCTCTAAACCACATGCCTCCGTAGGTTCCGACTCCAAGCGAGGTACCTAGGCCTTGCTCCCGGCCTAGGGTGGTGTTAAGAGTCGCCTTTAAGTATTTATTGAAGGCTCTTGGAGCCCGGAGAGCACCATAGGTAGTGGCCCTTTAGAGTATAGGCAAAGGCCTATTGGAGAAGATATTCTTGGAGGATGCTACTTGCTGGATGAGGTTCCAGGAGGAAGCCTTGCTCCTGGAGGAGGTCCTTGCTCCTCCGGGGCATGTTCATGGAGGAGGTCCTTGCTCCTTCAAAGAGGAGATTCGTGGAGGAGGCCATTGCTCCTCTGGTGGTTTAGTTCATGGAGGAGGCCCTGGCTCCTCCGGAGAAGTTAATGGATGAGGCCTTGCTCCTCCAGAGGTAAAGTTCGTGGAGGTGGGCCCCGGAGGCACTCTTGGAGATGGCACACCCAGATGTGGGCTGACCGGAAGTGAGAGTCCGCCGGTGACATGATGTGGCGGCGGCCTATGAGATACCCACACCTGTCATCAGTCTATTCCTTTGTTTGCTAAGAAGTGTGTTGGTCTTATTCTGTCTTGGTGACAAATATTATACCATGGTGCTTTGTTGGTAGAAACTCTCAGTGTAGAGTTTTAGGCCAGCTGGAATAATAAATTATTCTACATCAGTATCAGTCTAAAGGCATATGATGCTTGGCTTTTCAATTAATTTTTTGCTTTTGCTGGAGTCGTACAGTAGTTTTTTGGTTCGGATTTTGAGATGATATGAGACTCTTGATGGCCAGCTGATGGTGGCTGAACTGTATTCCCTTGTTTTCAGCTAATCTGAGGCGTATGTCCAGCTTTGATGCTCTCCAGTCCGCGACAAGGTATACTTTTTTTAGATTTCTTTTGTTAAAAGCAATTACCATGTAGATAAATGAAGCATTGTTAGTATTGTTTCTCGACCACTTGCAGTAGATTATGTCACTTTGTTATAGACTTGTATCATATTCTAGTAATTGTTTACTTGAACGGTTCTGTTGATAATGTGGAAGTGGGTATTATGGTATTGTGGTTCCTACGTTGAATAGGTTACCCCTGCGGCCCCACATTGGGATCAAGGCTTGTGGAAGTGAGTTTTTAAGTCAGCTGTACACATACAATGTGTAAATATAGTATCATGTGCAAATTAGAAATAAGAAAAAGTTACTATTGTCCTGATGCAGGAATGTAACTTGGGTATACATTGCATGTAGAAGATATGGAATGCATCATATCTGATGAATGGAAGTGACTAAATTATCCATGGTTCAAAATAAAGCTGCATACTGGATATGCATTTGATTTGGCAATCTTTTTCTTGCCCTGTTTAGAGGGTCTAATGGCAACTGGGTATGATTAGAACATTTAATTTTGATTTCCAATAAGGGGTTATTTTGTTATGAGAGTTAATAGTTGGACCACATAGCGTTAGTAAGGATCTTTTGGTTTGTGTTTTGAACGCGTGGTATTGGAAGCCTTGCGTTAACTGTCCTACAACAACCCCTCGTGGGATATTGTAATGGTTGTTATATGCGGGGACTTCGGGGCTTCTTAATGTCAAGACTCATGACACATTTTATTGGGCACAAACATTCACAGCCTACCAGTCCTTAAGTGTCCATTGTTTTATAGAGACACAACCATTGTGCTTCCTTTCCATGACTTCTAAAATTTCGAATGCCATCCATTTTCATAGTACTGCCTTACAACTGATCTGACTATAGTTAAAAGAATTATCAAATTAATGGTTTTACTAACTTCTGAAAATAGAAAAACAAGCTGTAACATAGCACACTGGAACAAGATAGTTTTTTTTTTTTTTTTTGGGTCAAACAATGGAAAAACATGTCTACCCTAACCCCACCCCAACCAATTACAATGGGTATCAAACACCTCTCCATAGGATTTGAACCTGCAACCTCACAGTACTTAGTACTGATGCATAACCACTAGGCCAACTGCTATAGATTAACCATCTATGAAATACTTCTATCTATTCTCTTCAGAGATGGGAAATATCATATTTTAGGAATTTATCAGCACAAAAAAAGAGTTGCATGAGGTGTTTAACTGAGAAGAAAGCAAACTTATTTAAGAGAAATCTCAGTGGTTTGAGAGGGAGAGAGAGATGCAGGGAGAGACCTCAATAACATTTGAGCCTAATTCAGGGGAGGGCACCTCTCTGCTTTGAGTTTTTTTTTTCCTCCTGTGAAGTTTGATCCCTATATTTTGTATGTCAGAATCATAAAACCACTTGTTTCGGATAGACTCAAATCTGCTCCAACTGGGGGGTGAACCAGGAAATGATGTTACTGGGTTGGGAGTATCTCTGTGGTAAACATTGAAGTCATGATGAATGTGAATTCATTTATCTTCATGTAATAGTTAATTAGTATTGCTAAGTGTAGAAATAAATATTTCCAATTTTGATTTGAACAATTATGCATGTCCTTCCAACTTTCCGCTCTGATTCTATTTTCGTCTAACAGGAGTCTTCCGTCAGATTTTGTGAGGTTGGATCAAGATATTCTATCCCCTCTTGCAGGGAAGAAGCAACTATACACATATGAAACCATGGATTTCTGGGAACAAATCAAAACTCCTGGGTAAGATATACATCTGAAGTCTGTTATGTTCTATTTCCCTTCTGCAATTTGGACAATCATGTTACACTTGCATTCCATTCCATACCATGTAGAATGTCTTTGAAGTGCTCGGCTTTGTATCTTGCCCAATATCGGTGCACTTCCTCTCATCTTTTAGCAAGTGGAGATGGTACAAAGAGTGCAACCATCATCGGTGATGTTTACATTCATCCATCGGCAAAAGTACATTCAACTGCTAAGGTAATTTCGTTTCCATCTCTTTACACCTGCAGTTTCCATAATACAGCATTGATGGTCTATGCAGTGCCCTTTGTATGACATGGTATTGATGTTTGGGGACTTGTCCTAGACTTCTAAAGAGCTAGACTATCGTTACTTCAAGTTCCATTGATAAGGCCAATTTAGTGGATGGTCTAGGAGACAAGTTTGTGTTTCAGCAGTTGATCAAATGTTACTTCCTAACCATAAATATAAAATAAAAACAAAAACAGCGTGAATATCAACTAAAACATGTTTTTAAATCACCTAAATGTCTTCAGAAAATTGTGTACTATCACCTCGAAATGTATAAGTTGGCTAATAAATCCATGGGGTCGGGAAGCAGTCCTGTTTATAACACCTTGTCAGTGTATGTTTTGATAGAATCAGACTTGGGAATATGATCATTGCTAGAATTTAGCTTTAAAAATTTAGGATGCAGTTTTTTGTGCTTAGTTTTCCTTTTTCATCAGATCAACTTTTATGCCATACTTCACCAGAGTAAGTTCTCAGACTCCAAGATGGGTCAGTCTGCTTATCCTGATTTCTGTGCTTGCTCTAGCCTGGTATGTCCTCATTTGAAGTAACTTTTGTGTTATCATTTTGGAACAGATTGGTCCCAATGTCTCAATATCTGCAAATGCTCGTGTTGGACCCGGTGTAAGACTCATTAGCTGTATTATTCTGGATGATTGTGAAATCAAGGTAGTTAACCAAATTAGAGGAGATGAAAGTTCATTGTTTGTTACAGCACTGACATTTATATCTTCTGTGTTTCAGGAAAATGCAGTCGTCATTTATGCAATTGTTGGGTGGAAGTCTTCTATCGGGAGATGGTCTCGAGTCCAAGTAAGTTCAGAATGTTTCTTGACATGCTAGTCTTGTACTCTTGTTTATTACGGCAATTCTCCAAATGTATATCTTAATGTGCCATTCTTATTTGTCAGAATTAAGTTGTCCATTATTTTCAGGTGAATTGATTTTCTTCTTCCTAAGCAGTGTTTTTTCATTTAATATATTCTGATTTTCAACTCAGCCATCATAAGTCCTTCTGTAATGCCATCCAAAATGGCATATTAGATTGCGTCATCTCTGCTCAGAGCAGGTCAAATGACCATTGGATTTGTCTTCCAACCAGTAAATTGTTCTACTATTTTTTATTGAAAGCTGTGGTGAATTCTCTGGCTTTTGCTTGTTTTCTCTTGAAGAATATCTAAATATATGACTCAAGTTCCTCAATACTCTCTCGTCCAATATTTTCATTCTGTTCCATTTATGTCTCTCTTGTATTTCTCCTTCTGTTCTTCTGCAAACACAAATGACTTGCTATTTGTCTACTCTTGACAAAATGGCCTTTGGTCTTCCTTTTGCTAGTCATTTCAAGTTTCCGGCAATAAATTTCTTTAGATTGATCAAGCTGTTAAAAGGAGGGAAGATGAAGCAGAGGAAGAATATCCAGAAATATGAACGGTGTATTTGTAACTTGGGGTTTTTTCGACGGATTTTGGAAGGATAAGATTGAGAAAGCTAAATGGTCTCTTTGTTTTCTATCTTCATTTCAGGCCGGAGGTGATCACAATGCAAAACTTGGAATTACAATTCTTGGTACTTTCCTATTACGTTATTCGTTTTGCTAATTGTTCCATTTCCTTCATTGAGTGAGAAACTTCAATACAGCCACTACAGAGTCTAACTCGGTCATTGTAATCAGGTGAAGCAGTGAATGTTGAAGATGAAGTTGTGGTGGTCAACAGCATTGTGCTTCCAAACAAGACCCTTAATATGAGTGTCCAAGAGGAAATAATACTATAGCTTAGCTGCAAATCCTGCAATAATGGCATTGCCAATCTCTCTCTCTCTCTCTCTCTCTCTCTCTCTCTCTCTCTCTCTCTCTCTCTCTCTCTCTCTCTCTCTCTCTCTCTCTATGTAGGTATTATTGTATCGAATTTTGGGGGGTTTCTTAGGGCTAAAACGACTAAATGTGTGGGTGGTTTATTGACCATCCGTGTATTGATGTATTCCAAATCAAATAAAAAAAATCTTGAATTACTTTTAGAGTACTTTGCTTTCTTGTTTCTTTATTCTGTGCTATATTGTACTGCACAATATGCTCATTTTATTAGGAAACAGCAGTACTTTGACTGATTGTTGGGAATTGGGAGCTTCAGAACTTCTATGCATTCGATGAGCAATTAGTTCTCAGCCGGAAATTGTTTAACGATATGTTAGATATAAGATCGATTTCGTCAATCTCAACCAGCAAGCGCCATAGCTTCATTGTTTGTAGACGAAGTGGATTCTGAATTGTCTTTCATTCCAAGGCATAACTTCTATCCATGCGCTTCATATTCGTCCGGAGTTTGCTCCTAGAAATACTCGAACTGTGTCAGCCGAGAGACATGCCTTCCATGAAGAGTTACATGCACTTCGCCTACGGACTCGAACCGTTGACATGCACTGCAAATCTTGATACGATCAAACCATAAATTCTGGTCTGTGGATTTAACATAGTAACATACTATAGGGGTCAACAAAATAACCATCAAATCATAAATTTAGTCCAAACCAATCCAAACCGTAACGTTTTGAAAAACGAAGTAAATGTTTTGGTCTGTGGATTTACATTAACAATTCTGATCCTACCAAGTCCAGCATTCTGCACATTCTGGACTTTGTTGAAGGTTTTCTGCCTTTCACGTAATCACGTGCTTGGGAATGCAAAACTAACAAACACAAATTTTTTTTGGATAAAGATAGATTCCAAAAGTAACTTTTAGCACCGTGACTTATGTTGGGAAACTCAACCATATGTTTATAGACTTTGTTTAGAATTTAGATACACTGAATAAACTTCTTTTTCATAGTCAATTACTGCATTTCCTAATCTAATGCTCCATCCACACCTTATTATTTCACTTCCAAGAGTAATTCAATGCTCAAACGTACACAGTTTGGGCTTAGCCAATTGTTTTACTAATGTTTTTCACTCATTAACTAATTTCCTAGTCTAATACTTTCTTCCATGGCCATATTCCTTTACTAATTTCTAGTAGGGTCTTACTAACGTGTGCCTAATAGGCACACAATAAGCACACAAACAAACAAAAACAATATACACTCCAATACACCTTTTACACTTTTCAATACATTTTCACATATTTCTATACACTTTTCACACATTTCAATACAGCGTGTGCCCAATGGGCACACATTAGCATTTTCCAATTTATATTCATAGGCAAACAGTACAAAGGATCAAAATGGTCCGACCAACCACAAGAAAAATAAAATAAAATAAAATAAAAAAACTTTCACAACTAAACAACCGCAGTGTTAGAGACCACCAATCCGCTCATGGATGTAGTTGGAGGAAGTAGGTGATATCCTCACAACCCAGCACAACTCCCCTTCTTCCCACTGCAGTCGCAACTGTCAGGTGTCACCACCACTGCTGCAGGCCAAAGAACCTAGGTCTGAAAACTAGATCTAGATAACTACACTCCAAAAATGATGGGGTGAATGGGAAAACTTCTCTCCTGAGGACGAGAGTCTCGACCACTATACAACCATACAAGCAAAGCCGGAGAGAAGGAGAAAGAACAGGGGTTGCCGAGACCTGCTAGAGAAGGGGAGAAAAGAATAAGGGGCAAGGTTCCAGAGAGAAGGTAGAGCCTCTCTCTCTCTCTCTCTACCTTTTCCATCAGCTCTTAATTTTTGTGATTTTAATGCAACTAGTCTTAGGAGGTGTTCCACTAAGGCAGTTTTTAAAATTAACTGTGTTTTTTACGGTTTTTTATGTAATGTATTGTGGAGAATGACATATCTTGATTTTTGGAAAGAACTGTTTTTTTTAATAGAACACCCCCTTAGTCTTAGTAGTACTCCCTCCGTCCCAAATTGTTTGTCCATTTTTGAAACTCGTGCCATTTTTCGATTGTTATATCTTTCAATTTATAATGTTTTTCGTAATTGTAAACACTTTGTATTATAAAACTCATCGAGAACTATCAAACAAGACGATATTGAGTATTTTTTAGGATTCATATTGAAATATATAGTGATTGAAATTGGCATGAATATCTAAAATGGACAAGCAATTTGGGATAGAGAGAGTATGAGTTTTGGTTTAACTTATTAATTTAATTTTAAATTTTTTAAATCAAACGAGCAGTGGTTTAAAACCGAAACCTAACCCTATATCTAGGGATGGCAACGGGGTGGGTTTTGATGATCCCGACCCCGATCCTAAAATTCTCTAATCCACCCCTAACCCGATCGGGTAATTTATGGGTACCCCCGCCCCTATCGGGTTTACCCGCCCCGCCCCTATTTTTTTCACATATCTATAAAGTATATTTTAAACTTCAACTAGTGAGCACAAATGATAAAAGTTCACAAAATAACTTTTACAACTTAACCAAAATCTACTATCTAATGTTGTATTTTATAGGGGTGTACACGGCCCGGATCGGATTGGATTGGCATGAATCCAATCTTAATTCGCGAGTCATGGTTTTTAGAAAATCTAATCCGTGTCCGGACCAAAAGTCTCACGGTCCGGTTCAAATCCGATCCGCGAGTCACGGATCGGTTCCGGTTTTATCTACGGATTACATGTCATACGTAAATAAGTAACAAACAGTTTGATTAAAATAAAATCCTAAAAAATCCAAAGTAGAAAACAAAGAGACCTTAGATGGAGCAAGTGATGGAGCCACAACTATGGCCTAAACAGGTACTAGTAGAAGCATACAGCTTAGTTCAGTTACATAGTGGAATAGAAAAAACAAAGGTAGTTTAATACAAAAAAAAAAAATAGTGAACAACTACTAAATTCATCAAAGTCCAATACAAATGCAAGGTAGTGGAATACATGAAAGTCCAATACAAATTGACAATATATATAGGAGATAACAGTATTACTCTATATCAAATTGACAATATTTATAAAAGTGATAAAATTATTTATATAAACATACATATATATATTAAAAAAAAAATTATATATAATAAAAATCTCACGGTCCGGATCGGTTAATCCACGGTTTCAAAATCAAAATCCGTGTCCGGACCGCGAGTCACGGTTTATTATTTTTTGAATCCGTGTCCAGACCATTAATCCACGGTTAAAATCCAAAACGTATGGATCGGTTCGGTCCGGACCGGATACACGGTTCACCGGTTTTTTTGTGCAGCCCTAGTATTTTAGCTATAAAACTAAAATTATAAGAATAAAATAAAATTTGATGCATATAAGTGAGAAAATATAATTTGATATATACATATAAGAGTATATAAATATAGTTATACATATATATGTATGTCGGGGCGGGTAATATCGGGGTGGAGTGACCATACCCCTGCCCCTACCCTAACCCTGGCGGGTTTTTCAAAACCACTCCTGCCCCTACCCGTTACCCAAAAAAATAGTAAAAAACCCTACCCTATCGAGGCGGGGTTGGGCGGGTTCAGAGCGGGATGGGTTGAATTGCCATCCCTACCTATATCAATGGTATGGATTGGTTTCAACGGCTGTGGTCTTATCTTCTTCTTTCTTTCTTTTTTCTTTTTTAAAAAAAAAAAAAACTCAAGCGCGGAGTGCAGAGAGTGACCCACATGCTCAGATTTTGAAGCGAGAGAGAGAGGGAGAGGGAGAGAGAGAGGAGTGTCGATGGGCACAAAAGAAAATTGCAGGAACGAGCTTCGAACTGCAATTCGTCATCTCACCACTATCGCAATTGTTAGGTGCCACCACCGTTGCTGCAGACCAAAGTATCTAGGTCTGAAAACTAGACCTGGTTCACCACCATTAAAAAATGATGGGGTGAGTAAGAGAACTTTTCTCTTTAGGACGAGAGTCTCGACCACTACACAACCATACAGGGAGAGCCGGAAAGGAGGAGAAAGAACAAGGAAGGGGGGGGGGGGGGGGGGGGGGCTGCCGAAATCTGCCGAAGAAAGGGAGAAAAGAATAAGGGGCAAGGTTCTAGAGAGAAGGTAGAGCCCTTATCTCTATCTTTTCCATCGGCTCTCAATTTTTGTGATTTTAATACAACTAGTCTTAGTGGGTGCTCTACTAAGGCAGTTTTTAGAATAAATTGATTTTTCACGGTAATTTGTGTGATGTATTGTGAGAGAATGACCTATCTTGATTTTTTTTTAAAATAGTTTTTTGTTAATAGAACCCTTAATACTTTTAGTATGAGTTTTGTTTAACTTATTGATTTAGGGGGGGGGGGGTGGGGTTCCCTAACAAAAAAACTATTTTTTCCAAACACCGAGACACGTCATTCTCTCATAACACATGGCATAAAAAACCGTGAAAAATAATTTATTTAAAAAACTGGGTTAGTGGAACACCCCTTAATACTTTTAAAAATTTGAAATCAAACGAGCCGTAACCCTATATATCAATGGTATGGATTGGTTTCAACGGCTGCGGTCTTATCTTTCTTTCTTTTTTTTTTTTTTTGAAAACACTCAGGCGCGGAGTGCAGAGAGTGACCCACATGCTCAGATTTTGAAGCGAGAGAGAGAGAGAGAGAGAGAGAGAGAGGAGAGAGGAGCGTCGATGGGCACAAAAGAAAATTGCAGGAACGAGCTTCGAACTGCAATCCGTCATCTCTCTGATCGTTGCCTCTACTCTGCCTCCAAATGGTACTACTCCCCACCCTCCAAAACCCTAAACCCCCATTAATTCACTGACTATTGCTTATTTTGCAGATGAATTAGTGAGTACAAATTTTGAATTACAAATCTGGCTCATTTTGATTGATACTCAGGGCAGCGGAACAGCTGGTGGGAATCGAGCAAGATCCATTCAAGTTCACGCCGTCGCACACCCGATTCCAGCGTGGAAGCTCCAGCATCCGCCGCCGCTTTCGCACCAATGAGATGAACATCACGTCCACGCCCACCGCCGGCGTGTCTTACGTGTCCACTCCTACATTGCTCGAGGAAGAAGACAACGATGCCGCCGCGGACAGTGATTTTTACCTAATGGCAAAGTCGTATTTTGATTGCCGGGAGTACCGGAGGGCTGCTCACGTGCTCCGGGACCAGACCGGGAAGAAAGCAGTGTTCTTGCGCTGTTACGCGCTTTACTTGGTTAGTTCCCAAAAAGATTTATGTTTTTCTAAATTGGAAATTGGGGTTTGGGGTTATAGGGTTCTACAGGGGTAAGTAGCTTCCGTGAATAATGTGGTTTCAACTGTCAAATGTGAAATTTGAGTAGCTGACTAGGATAAACAGATTTGGTGATTTTGTTGATGGAGCAATCATTTGATGGAATTAAAGAAGCTGTTTTCTTGTTACTTGGTTCGTTTAAAAAAAATACCTGCTCTTTTCCTGGTTAAAGATTAGGTTTTAGGCCTCGTTTGGTACATGTTACAGGTTGAACAGGACTGTGTTAGGATGGGACTAAGAAAGCTGTGTTATTGTTACTTGGTTTGTTTTCAAAAATACCTGCTCTTTTCCTAGTTAAAGATTAGGTTTTAGGCCTCGTTTGGTACATGTTACAGGTTGAACGGGACTGGTAGTTAGGATGGGATTGAGCTTGGTAGTGATGAGGGATTAACAGTGAAGTTGGTAGTTTGGCAGTGGAATAAAATGAATTTTTGAGGTAAATGAATTTGAATAGGGCTGCTCACGTGCTTTGGGACCAGACTGGGAAGAAAGCCGTGTTCCTGCGCTGTTATGCGCTTTAATTGGTTGGTTCACCAAAAATACCTGCTCTTTTGCTAGTTAAAGATTAGGTTTTCGGGCTTTTTTGGCATGTGTTATAGGTTGTCAGTGACGGGTAGTTAGGAGGGAATTGGGATTGATGTTTGGTTGAAGATACGGATTGTTATACCTAGGTTTGTTTTGGCTGGGGATTGAGATGGGATTTTAAGGGGGGAGGTAATCAAGGCTACCTGGATTGTGTACACCACCCCTCATGGTTTTGCCAATACCCCATTCTTGGGGATTCATAGTATGGGCAAACAAATAGTCCTCTTTCAAAATGCAACTAAAAGGCTGATCAACGGGCCCACGTCATTTGTAGTCCAAAATTCAAGGAAGTTGCATTCCTATAACTCTATGGCCATGTTTGATGCTCCATGCTCGGAGCGCGTGTGTCCTCTGGAGATGGTAAGCTCTCTGCTGGAGTGGAGCAACTGGACTTGCCCCAGCTCATACAATTGCAGCCCTCTTAATTGGAAACAAATGTCTTTCGTATTTGACCCTTCTTGTTGGTAGATTTTCCCACTTGAAATAACAAATTCCTGTCAATAAAGATATCCGTTATAAGTTGCCTAACTAGATGGATGCTGAAAGTACTTGATGAAAGTCAACCTAAAATGGTGATGCTACAAATTTCAAAACTTTTGGACTGAAATAAAAATATGTTAGAAACTAACATTGAACCCGCCATATACGAATTCACAAGTATTTTTGGAATAGACTTAATTTGAATAAACTTGCAAAATGGACAACTCATTTCAAAGCTGAAATGGTATCGATAACAATTAAACTGAAGAATGGAAAATATCCACAACTAAGCAACAACCTTCACTGGAAAAGGATTGGAGGCCAAAGTTCATACTCGAGCATTTTGTAAACAACTAAGAAAGTAACTTAGTACCGACGCTCAAGTACTTTCACGGTTTCACCATTTTAGGTTGACTTTCATCAAGTACTTCAGCACTCATCTAGTTAGGCAACTTACAACGGATATGGTTATTGACAGGAATATGTAATTTCAAGTGGGAAAATCTACCCACAAAAAGGGTCAAATGCAAAAGACGTTTGTTCTCAATCCAGAGGGCTGCAATTGTACGAGCTGTGGCAAGTCCAGTTGCTCCATCTCCAGCAGAGAGCTTACCATCTCCAACAGACACAAGCTCTGAGCATAAAAAATGGCTTTAGGGACTTAGGGTTATAGGAATATGACTTCCTTGAATTTTGTGGAGTTTTTTTGTGGATTGAAAATATCATTTCATTGATTGAATGTTTTCAATGTGATGACATTTGCTATGGAATTGGTAGGATTGACTGTCCTTTAAGTGTGGAAAATGAACATTTGTATATAAATGTGATTCAAACTATTTTAAGGAAACTTGAAAGTTAAGCAGCTAGATGTTTGTAATCTGAGCCATTATAGTGCCGGACAAGTTGAAAATTGGTCCAAATTATATGATGACTCTTGATGAATGTCTGTTTTAATCAAGTCGGGAGCAATTTCTGCATACTCTATTATCAGAATTTTAAGTGGGTTATAACTGCATGTTTAGATGCACAACTACTTGTATGAAAGGTGGTTACGGGACTCAAATTGGGCCTGACGCTATTTTTCTCCAGGGGACACTGTAATCAGTTCGGAAAGTATCAGTGAGGCAAATTTAGGTTCCCTTTCACTGAAAACATTCCCTCATCTTCTGCGAGGACATTTCTTCCATGTTGTTCGAAAATAATTTTCTGCTACTGTAAGATACTAAGATATTTCTTCCATGTTGTTCGAAAATAATTTTCTGCTACTGTAAGATACTAAGATCTCTTACGATGCCCACTTGAATGGAAGGACCAATAATTCTGAGTGAGCAATAATCTCTTTTCATGCATGGAAGAAAGATATGTGGGATGAAAGTGCTGAGGACAGCAGAATTTTTCTGTGATGTTGCACTGCTTGTGTTTGAATAGCAAGAAAGTTGAACTTCCCCATGACAAAGAAAGACTGAGTCCCTTATTCCCTGTTTATTTTGCCCTTGCCCGTTTTCATACTGAAATTGCAGCAAAGCCAAGTTTTGGCAGAAATCAAGCACCGTTCTTTTTCCTTAAAAATTTGTCTTCTAAATTACTTTCAATATCTTCCATTCATAGGATGAAGAGCTATTATATAATCTTTATGTCCCTGTTCCTATGTTTTCCCTGGATATCATATTTCAACAAACCACATGACATACAGAAAAAGTAAGTTTACGATCTCTATTTGTAAGTGTCTTGAGGTCATTGCCATTTTACTTGTGTTAAAGATCCAATCAGTTAAATTGCAGTGACTTCTCGTACATATTTACTAGAAAATATGTTCTTTTTCTGATTATCAATGGCCGCATATCCTTGATTTACTATTGTTTTCTGCATTTCTGCTTTGTAAAGGCTGGAGAGAAGCGAAAAGAAGAAGAGATGATTGAACTTGAGGGACCCTTGGGAAAGAGCGATGCGGTGAATCGTGAATTGGTTTCTCTTGAGAGGGAGTTATCGTCTCTTCGAAAGAATGGTTCGATTGACCCTTTTGGGCTATACTTGTATGGTCTTGTTCTCAAAGAGAAAGGCAGCGAAAATCTTGCTCGCTCCGTGCTCATGGAGTCTGTGAATAGCTACCCTTGGAATTGGAGTGCTTGGTCCGAATTGCAGTCCTTGTGCACTACAATAGAGACATTGAACGATCTAAATTTGAATAACCATTGGATGAAAGATTTCTTTCTTGCCAGTGCATACCAAGAACTCAGGATGCACAACGAATCCTTGGCAAAGTACGAGAATCTACAAGGAACTTTTAGTTTCAGCAACTACATCCAAGCTCAAATTGCAAAAGCACAGTACAGCTTGAGGGAATTTGAACAAGTTGAAGTTATATTTGAAGAACTCCTCAGGAATGATCCTTATCGGGTTGAAGACATGGATATGTATTCTAATGTGCTTTATGCAAAGGAATGTTTCTCTGCCCTCAGCTATCTTGCTCATAGAGTATTCTCGACTGACAAATACAGACCTGAATCTTGTTGCATTATTGGGAACTACTACAGTCTGAAAGGGCAGCACGAGAAGTCGGTTATGTATTTTAGGAGGGCTCTAAAATTAAATAAGAATTATTTATCAGCTTGGACACTTATGGGTCACGAGTATGTGGAGATGAAAAACACCCCAGCTGCTGTTGATGCGTATCGGCGGGCTGTAGATATAAATCCTTGCGATTATAGAGCTTGGTACGGATTAGGTCAAGCATATGAAATGATGTTTATGCCCTTTTACGCTCTTCATTATTTCAAGAAATCGGTGTTCTTGCAACCAAACGATTCCCGGTTGTGGATTGCCATGGCTCACTGTTATGAAACTGAACAGCTTCATATGCTTGAGGAGGCAATCAAGTGTTACAGAAGAGCGGCAAATTGTAATGATAGGGAAGCTATTGCACTGCACCAGCTAGCAAAACTGCATAATGAGCTTGGGCGTCTTAAGGAGGCTGCGTTTTACTATAAGAAGGATCTGGAAAGGATGGAAGTTGAAGAAAGGGAAGGACCTAACATGGTAGAAGCTTTGCTTTTCCTTGCCACATATTGTAAAGCCCAAAAGAAATTTGAAGAGGCAGAGGTATATTGTACCCGTCTTCTGGATTATACTGGCCCGGTAAGTTGCACTTCAATTCTCTACTGTTCATTTTTTCTGCGTATTTTGGACTTGTAGAATGTTCACGTACTTAATGATTTCCACGAGCAAAAACTTATCTGACGCGCATGCATAATATACTGGTTTTAGTAACTTTCTGCTTGTTCTTTGAATCAGGAGAAGGAAACAGCAAAGAGTTTGCTTCGAGGAATGAGAATAGCACAATCTGGTTTCCCATCAATGGACGTTGAGCATTTTCCGCTCTAAATTTTTGTATCCCTAGGACCTTACGCAAGTGTTAAAGATACGAGTATTTGAAGCAGGTTATTTCCCCCAGTTTCTGGCTCATGAAACTGTTGGATAGCTTTACGAAGGTACGAGCATGACATCAAGCATACCTTATACCTCTGTGGCACAACAACGTGAAGTTCCTCGGCATAATTTACAAGTTTTGGCACAAGAGGGGCCATCGTACAAGTTTTAGTAAAATGCAGTTTCATAATTATCGAGGATCGATGTTGTATTTTGTAGCATGATAATTTTTTTTTTTAGCTCTTGGTAGTGCTGTAGTATCTGGAACTTGGATTGGTATTATTTTCGACTAGGAACCCTCAATAGATAGACTCTGGAAGTAACTTATTTGTTGAAGCCGTTTTGGCATCCACAAAGATGGGAAAGAAGATAAAGTTTGACCTTATAAACATGAAAAGTTTAAGGTGTGATTGTTCTACTACGTGCAAACTGCAACTTCTCATAGCGACAGACGAGGCCAAAGCATGGTGGTTCTGTCCCGGCTTGCATTGCTTTTCTGGCCGGGTATATTGAAGCACTCAGATTTGGGGGGCCAGTAGAGTGAGCTTGCTCACTGCAGGCGTGCAGTGAGCAATCCTAACCATAGATCTCCGCAATCAATAATTTAGATTCGCCTATCACTCTTACCGGTAAAAGTAATACAAACATATCTGAACCATTGATTGCCGAAATGGACGGCTCGAATGCTCACTACAGGCCTCCTGAGTCCCAAGCACCCATAGCAATTTCCATTAGCTCTTGCGAATAATTAAATCTGCTGGCTTATGGTTAACGGGAACATTGCAGCGCTTCGGCCGGTGGTGGTAGTCTGGTGGTTAGGAGATTACTCCTGTGGGGCTTGAAGCTTGATTAATGGGACATGGGTTTAATCTCATGAGTCATGCCTGTAAATCCAAGGCCGCCTGCTTCTTGACACTATGCACTCTTGCCCCCGGTCCGGCCGGGGTTTAATCTCATGGGTTATGAGGGTTATTTATCCCTAATAACCCTCATAATGCGGTGAAAGTCCTAATACATTTCTTGAGTGTATTCCAGAAACTTGTACAAAATCAAGAGAAAATATAAATACAAGCGGGGGAAGAGTCCCAACAATTGAGACCAAACCACCAAAGCTTTACAATAAATCAGCAGCTGCCTAACCAAAAATATTTCTACCATAACAGGGTTGATTAGTTGTGCCCGCGGCTTTGATGGAAAGAGGCGGCCAGTTCTCATTATCCCGAACATGATTCCTCTGCAGAGCACGGCACCACTAATTATAACACGTCTCAATTTTTGACAGGTTAGCTTACCATGTCCGGTCATTGGTCCCAAATTGTGATCTCAGTTCGTTGATCCAATCTATACTTTACGAGCACGGTCACGCCAAGAACCTTGTTGCTTTGCAATTACCTATAACCATGATAAAAAATAAAAAGAAGGGGTAAAACCTTAAATCACATGAAAAAATGCTACTGGACACGTGATATTGGAATTACCTGCGATTATGCTAAGTGCATAATGATATCCTATATAGTCTCTTACCGTGTCACTTAGGAGACTCGTTGCAGGAGCACTTTTTTCGTTGCTCTCGATGTTGGTGTTCTCCTGCTCTATGTCATCTTCGGTAGTAACAGAACGTGGAATAGATGAGGCTCCAAACATCGCTTCATCATGAGCAGACTTGATTTGCTCCTCCCTTCTTGTCTTCAAAATGGTTAATAAATAACATAAGAAACTAGAAGACTAAAAAATTTCAACAAACAATTTCCTACTGTGGAAAACTAAAAAAAGGAAGCAATTTGCATCATCATCAAGCAAGAGAGAGAGAGAGAGAGAGAGAGAGAGAGAGAGAGAGAGAGAGAGAGAGAGAGAGGTACCTCTACTGCAGAATACCGAAAGCTTTGGCCTATGTGCTTCACCAGTGCCGCGTCATCTTCTACAGCTGTGGACGAGTAAAATCAGTGCACTTTTGCTCAAATAAAGAGGGAATCCCTAAAAGACACACATGAACTTGAGCAAGGGAAAGATTGAATCTGAAAGTGGTTGACCACTCCAAAAAATTCCACTCATCTGAAGTACTTATTGACGGCAATCAACTCAACAACATTTTTCTGCAGTTAACCAAACCTGTGATCATGCTAGGCAAGCCTATACAATTACAATTCTATTTCAGACCTTTCTCTCCCTATCGTCAAATATTTTCAATTATTTACAAAGTTAACTCGTGACAGTACAACCACCAAACCTTGAGTTTGTCACATTACAAGAAGATAGAAATATCTACTTTCTCATATATGTTTCTTTGAACTACTCAAAATTGACTGGTGAACTATATTGACTCAAAACTTTTTTTTTCTTTTGCTCACCAATATCTACTCTCTCATATATATTGACTTGACCGCGTCAATCCACACGAACCTTCATTCTGAGGGCTTAACAAGCAAATCAGTACAATCTTTTTTCAGTTGAGTTAGAAAATGTGTGTTAGAACTCGGAACTATAACTTGCCACTATTGTAGGCAATTTGCGCTTACACCTAACTGTTACTAAATCGTCACATTTCTGAAAACACACTTCCAACTTTTCTTGTACTTGCTAACCAAAGAATAGAATCGCGATACCTTGACACAGATGTGCCTGAAATTCAGTACACCTCCTCACAAGTAAACCCATCCAGCACAGATCACGTATGCAATGAGGATAATTCATGAACTATTAAAATGAAAGACTCTAGTAAGTTTCACGACGAAAAAAGCTACTGTATCATTAAACTCACTAAAGTTATTGTGGATAATATGCCTCACCTTCAATTTCCTCGTCATCAAGCGGAGCATCTTTGTCGAACTCAAAGCGTTCCCATCCTGACCCCTTCGTTGCATCCTTTTTAGCTGCAGAAGAATTTGAGATGCCAACAACTCATTGTAGAGAAAATTAGCAGTACAGCAAATTTGAGAGCTTAACAACTAACAAGTACCTTAATATAGCTATAACTATCATGCGTAAACAAAAATCTTTAAGATGCACTCAGAGAACTTTCGAAAACATTCACAGAAGTAGCATACGTCAGCTGACCAGTGAATGCTTGTTTATCATCAAACCTTCGGTAAGTTGTTTCCATATACATTGCTTCCAAGCAGTTTCGAAGTTGAAAATGACTGCTGGGAAGATTGAGCTTATTCTGGTCAGGGAGATCCCAAGTCCTTGCCCTGGATTTCTGACTTTGAGTAGCTCATCTCACTGGCTCCTATTTCGGTCTTCTTTGGCTCTTCGCACATGACCATTGCGGTTTGGGACAGCACGATATGTAAGCATTTTGAGAAGGGATTAGTTGGTTTGAAAAGGTACTGTCTCTGGGCAAACACACTTTGGTCAAGATCGCCTTACGCTCCCACTTACTGTCAGCTTTCACGATTCCAGCATCTATGTTCTAAAGCACAATGAAACATTTTGTTGGGTTGTTTAAGTGGAAAAATCATCTTTGATTTGTCGAATTGGAAAAAGATGATTTTTCCACTTTCCTATTATAGGGTTTTAGTGGTTTAGGCACTTTCATAGAGTACCCTAGGATTTTAGGCATTTTCATAGGGTACCCTAGTCGTAGGGTACCCTAGTCATAGGGGTACCCTAGAGTTTAGGTTTAGGGTGCACTTTCCTATTATAGGATTTTAGTGGTTTAGGCACTTTAATAGAGTACCCTAGGATTTTAGGCACTTTCATGGGGTACCCTAGTCGTAGGATACTCTAGGGTTTTAGGCACTTTCATAGGGTACCCTAGTTGTAGGGTACCCTAGTCATAAGGGTACCCTAGTCGTAGGGTACTCTAGAGTTTAGGTTTAGGGTGCACTTTCCTATTATAGGGTTTAGTGGTTTAGGCACTTTCATAGGGTACCCTAGGATTTTAGGCACTTTCATAGGGTACCCTAGGATTTTAGGCACTTTCATAGGGTACCCTATGATTTAGGCATTTTTATACGGGTTGGGGAATTGATGGTAATTTTTCAGAGTTGGGCTTGACCTGATGGTAATTATGGAATCCAAGGGTGATCTGATGGTAAATGTCCCTAATTTCAACAGGATATCACAATTCAGAACCCATCAATCAGTCTGCAAACTGGTAAGTGTCTTTTGAATGGCTTGTGAATGGTCTGGCTTTGAAAATGTAATTTCAAACGAATTTAAGAAACAAAATATTGGCATCCACAAACTAATATTCAAAAGCAAGCAATCTTAGAACAAAATCGCTAATTACCATGAAGTAGTTTTCATGGTCCATGTCATAGAAGAGTTATTTTCCTATTTAGAGTATCTTGTACTGCAACTTATTGCATAGAAAATTAAAAAAGAAGAAAACAAAGAAAGGAAAGGAAAGGTATATACTGTCCAATTCTTCCAGGTTCAAAGGTACTCCATCCTTTCAACAATAGTAATAGATCAATGTCATCCACAGATTATATTTTGAACTGATAGATAACTCCCGCATTACACATGGGAAGAGAGGCTGAATGCAGTTGCTTAAGAAGTTCCGAATAAAGCAATGTAATCAAACAACCCTGAAACAAAGACTGGAAAAAAAAAATGCAATTTGTACCAGTTTCAGAAAGCTGAAGTTTCATCTTAGCTTTGACTCTTTCAGCAGCTGACTGTCCAAAAAGAAACGCAACTTCACCATATGTAACAGTTAATGGCTACAGCCACAGCAAAGACAAAAGATAGGGAATGCAGAAATGGGATAAAGAACCAACACAAGCTGATCCATGATACCACAATCACCATAAGTCAGTCCTAATAGATGATGTCAATACTTTTCGGGAAGGGATCATCTGAACGGAGGACCCTCCAGACTTTGGCAGAAATTTTTTATTTATTTTTATTTGGGTGCTCTTTCTTCATTGTTATCTCCAGTATAAAAATAACAATTCATCGAGATTAGCATTTGAATGCTTTGGGAGAAAGAAGCGGGTTACATCAATTATGTCTCACTTTCAACCTGCAGATTTGGCTTACCAGTATGTCCTGAATACTTATTATCCCAGATTCCCAAGACATCAAACCGAGAAAGGATGTTCCTCAATTCATCATTTAATTGGATGGGATAAACCATGTGATAATGGGGATGAGAAGCATTTCTATTATTTGGCCTTGTTTCTTATTCAAATACATGTTTGCTCTCTTTTTTGGGTGGACATCTGTGTTACTGAGGACAGCTAGTGTAGTTCAAATCACATATCTACTACATATTTGCCCAAGTGGTCAACCTTCATGGTTTCATCTATCATAGAACAAGACTTCAAAACCTACAGAGATAATAAGATTCCTGATTTTCCTTGACTTTATCATCTGAATATTTGATTCACATGGATATAAATGCAGCAATTGAATACAAAATTATACAGCACTACTTTCCTTCCTTATTCTCGTAATCAAACCAGCCTTAGATCAAAAGCATATGGACAACCGAAAAGGAGGGAACTACACATGGGCATAAAACACTCTTAAGTCTTACTACAACAAATTATAGGACATTATATCTCATGTTCATACACTAGATTATCAACAAACTATACCAAAACGTAGGTCTGAAAACAATGACAAGATCATACACGGCAGTTACCCTTCTTGATGTTAATCCCCAACTAACATTAGATATCCCAAAGTATTTCAGCTTAGCACGAAAGCTTTGGACTTCATTCTTCCCATAAGCTTCCACAAATCAATTCCAACATTTTAAGCTACTCTCTTCAATCTTCATGGTTGAAAAACTTACATGACCTTCCACCCACAATTTTACTCGAACTTTGAAGTAGTAGTAATATGTAATTTAAGTAGAAATCACTCCAAATGATGCATCACAGCCTATGAAGCACCAACAATCCTAGAAATCTCCATATCCGTGCCGGACATTGTAGGACACACGACACGCAGGGAGCACATATGGGACACACCACGTGGCATGTCCATTACATCTTGTTATTTTTTAAGCAGAAATCACTCTTTTTAAGCAGAAATCACTCCAAACGATGCATCACTACCTATGAACACCGATGCCCCTAGACATTGCCTTATCCATGCGACTGCTCTGTGGACCCACAAAATGCGGGGACACATATTGGGACAGGCCACTTGGCAAGTCCATTATGTTTTGTTATTTCTCCAGTCGAAATCACTCCAAATGATGCAACACTGCAGAAGAATTAAGAATTGCAATTCCTGAAGCATTTGTTTGCATAAGAAACATTGTACATTGCAAAAATAACAGTTCAAACATCAAACCAATAAAAGTCCAATAAACACATACCATTTTGTCATAACCATCAATTAATTTCGCAAAATCAATTTCCCCATTCCTCTCCTTCCCAATCTTATCCCTTCTCCGCCTCCTTTCCTCATCCGATACGCTCCGAGACCTGCTTCTCCTGCTAGCCCTTCTATCTCTTTCTCTATTCCTATCCCTATCCCTCCCTCTATCCCTATCCCTATCCCTATCCTTCCCTCTATCCCTATCCCTATCCCTATCCTTCCCTCTATCCCTATCCCTATCCCTATCCCGGCTGCGACTGCGACTGCGACGCCTGGAAATCCGATCCTTATCCCTATGCGAATCTCTCGAAACCCTAGACGATCGTTCTTCGCTTCGTTCGGAAGTGTTTGGTGTCGGCTTCTTCTTGAGCTTGTTCTGAATGGTTTCGAGTTGAGCTTGCTTTTCGAACTCGGAGGTTTTGGAAGGGCTGGAAGCCCTAACGAAGCTGCTTTGGAGAGATGAAGAGAGAGCTGAGCCTCTGGTTGGGAAGGCTGAGGAGTCTTTATTGGTGGTGGTGGTGGTGGTGGAAGAGTAGCCGAGGCCTTGTTTGAATCTGGCGGCTCCTTCGCCTTTGCGAGTGAGCTCGTCGTAGTACGCTGCTGCCTTTGATTCCTCCATTGTTGTCTCTAGCTCCTGGTATGGAGATTAGACACTGAGAGAGAGAGAGAGAGAGAGAGAGACCACGGGTTTTGTTGCTGGGTTGGTACCGGTTTCATTTGGTTTGGGCTTAAGCTGCTTAATTTGAACCCCCAAGGCCCAACCGTTTTTTATTTGCTTTCAATTTTGGCAATTGTATGGACCGGTACTTATTACCGGTAGGGGTGAGCATCGTGTCGTATTATGTCGTATTATTTCGTGTTCGTGTCAAGATTCTCAATTCTAACCCGACCTATTTAGTTTTTCGTGTTATCTTGTTGTGTCTTATTCGTGTTTAGTGTCAGAAATAGTCAACCCTAACCCGCTAACTTCGTGTCAGGTTCGTGTCGGGTTCGTGTCTTTCCATAAATTCTCGTGTTGTGTCGTGTTGTTGTTGTGTTTGTCGTGTTAATCTCGTGTTCATTTCAAAATTCTCTTAGCCCTAATTCGACCTATTTAACTTTTTGTGTGTATCGTGTCGTGTCAGAAATAGTTGACCCTAACCTGCTAATTTCATGCCAGGTTCGGGTCGTGTCAAAAAATTCCACCCCTAATTACCGGTCCAGGTTTTCATGAACGTGTTAGCTGTTTTGGGCCTATTTTATACTCTTATTATTAATCACATAATTCTTAAAAATGTCATGAGCTCCCTTTCTCAATTCTTGTACTGCGCTTACACTCTTAATCCTTACACTCGCAAATTTAATAGTTTGCGATGTGATTCACAAACATTTTTACGGCCGCGCTCTCGCTCACGCATGCGGAAGTGTGAGAATTTTGCAGGGTGAGAAATGCGAGAAGCCGCGTGAATGATGGGGGCTGGGTTTGATCAGAAAAGAGAGGCCGAAAATATCACGGAGACGTTATGTTCCTAATTTTATATTTTTTGTTTTGTTGCCTATTAATGTAAAGATTTAAAGTTATTTAATGTATATGTTTCATTGTATAGCTTTTTAAAAGCGAGAATATAAGTTTAAACTGTTTGATTTAATAACGTTATAAATAACCCATTATTAATAATTTTTTAAATTTAAATTGACTGAAACCATTCGATAGAAGCACTCCTCAATTGATCACTGAGTATTTTTTTTGCTTAATGTATTTTTTACAACTCCAAAAAAGCCAAATTAATTACAAATTAGAGCTTAATATAATGTTTTTTATTCAAATAATCTAAAATATTAGATAAGGGGGTTATTCACAGTTGCTAGCAAATACTATTCATTAAACTTTTTTTTATAGATAAGCTAAATGAGTTACGAATATAGAGTTAACAAACAAAGTGAAATGTGCTTGTGGTAGAGTATCGCGTGGAGATGTCCTATGACGACTTAATAATATTTCCGTATGAGGGAGTATTATTGAAGGGACTTGAATTTAACGCTCAAGGGTTGCTATGCTGGTTGTCTCATCCCCACCTTCTTTGCAGTTCAAAAAAATTAAAAATAAAAAGGTATATCAATTGAATCACTGCTGATATACAGTAACTTCCAAACCTGGCATTGACTTCATTTTCCCTTTGCAACATCGTGACTATACCTAGAGCATCTCTATCCAAAAGTCTTTTCACTATGTTGTTCAGCATCGGGTGCTATTAAGGCTGCTGATAATGCCAAAATCGAAAATTTTACTGCCAAAACCAAATGTGCTGCTGATAATGCCAAAATCGAAAGTTTTACTGCCAAAACCAAATGTGTTGCTGCCAAAACTCTGATTTTTTTGTTGCTTCTACAATTACATTTTTTTTTGGATAATTACTTCTACAATTACATGCATGCTCTTTTACCATCATATCTCATTTATTACAAACTCAACCCTTCATTTGAACATCGAAAATCTTTAGGAAACATCCATTCTCTCATTTTTCGGAAAGGGAAACTGGATCATTACCAAAACTGAAACTTCAATAACAATACTTTTTCAAGGAGTGATTATATTTTTACCTAAAGTATAGAAGCCCTTGAACATGCTTGAACTACAAAAACAAAATTCAACTGATTTCGAATCTAAAGTCATGCATTTAAGTAAAGTTTTCTCTTTTAACATATATTTGATACCAAAATCATCCTAAAAATGAAGCTAGAAGACCATAAGATACTACATCTACTAATTAGTAATTTTCACACTCGTATAAAACAGAGTCCAATATTTAATCAGTAATATAGTTAAACATTAAGGGGAAAAACACCATAACAAATCCATAATTAAACAATCCATGGTGTCTCCCTCCAGCACAGAGTCATGGTCCGGTCTATGCTAGATTACCCATACGGCCATTAGTGCATCACCATACAAGCATTGTTGTTATAAATAAATAACTACAGTTTTGTTCAAACCCTAAACAATCAGGAAAAATCATATTAAAACAAGTGATTTCAAATATTCATGTAGAAAAATACAATACTTAAACCCACATGTACCTTGGATGATTAAAATAGAACAAGATTTGAGAATGGTGTAATATCTAGAAGATGTTGTCCGGAGAAGAAGCGTCCAAGAGATTGACAGAAGACGTCCAGAAGAAGACGTGTTTTTTTTTACAAGGAGATAACTTGGTAAACCACAAAATAACCCTAAGAGATTGAAGGGTTAGGTTTGTAATAAATGGGATATGATGGTAAAAGGGCATGTAAGTAATTGTGGAAGCAAAAGAGTCAAAGAGATCATAGTTTTGGCAGCAACACTTTTGGTTTTCGCAGCAACACTTTTAGTTTTGGCATTATCAGCAACCGCTATTAATTTTTTTGACATCAGTTCATACAAAGTATTTGCTCCGGTTTCAAGTGGAACCCTGTTAGTAGTGTTTTTTTTTACAAGGAGATAACTTGGTAAACCACTAAATAACCCTAAGAGATTGAAGGGTTAGGTTTGTAATAAATGGGATATGATGGTAAAAGGGCATGTAAGTAATTGTGGAAGCAAAAGAGTCAAAGAGATCATAGTTTTGGCAGCAACACTTTTGGTTTTCGCAGCAACACTTTTAGTTTTGGCATTATCAGCAACCGCTATTAATTTTTTTGACATCAGTTCATACAAAGTATTTGCTCCGGTTTCAAGTGGAACCCTGTTAGTAGAAAGTAAATTTATGATTTTCCACGGTTAGTTGAATAAACCTCTAATGAGTGCCAAAGGACATTGACCTAATTCTTAGTTTTTCTTTAGGCACAATTTTAAAGAATTCTATGACATCAAAGCCAATCTCTGTGATGATATCATTGGTTTTACCTATCGTAGCATTTTTTTTTTTTTAAATAACCAGATGTTCGGGTTACTTTGTGCACATCAAAACTAATTTTGAGACCTTGAACGACTGAGCATAAACCCCAAATCCAATAGCCTCAAGATTGGGATTTTTTTTTTTTACACGGAAATGAGAAGATTATATTAATGAACGTCCAACGGCACTTACAAAAACGGAATTCATTACAAAGATCTTGGACAAAGCCAAACCAATCATCTTAATAGAGAACAAGAAACGCACAAGGCAATCGATGTGTTTCACCCTAACCCAGACATAGCTTGACGCAAACAGCGGCACTTACAAGATTCATACCTAGAGTCAGCATCTCTGAAGAGACTTAAGGGGTGTTCCACTAAGGTGTTTTTTGAAAAAACTGATTTTCATGGTTTTTTATGTGATGTATTGTGAGAGAATGACCTGTCTCGATTTTTGGAAAAAATAGTTTTTTGTTAGTGGAACACCCCCTTAGTGCTAGTTAAAGATAAAAGACAAAGAATACCCAAGACGATCGGATGGACTCCAACCAAACATGCTCACACCAATGAACTCCCAAAACTACAGATTTTCAAAGCCGCCACGAGTTGCCCTGCCAGCGATATCATGTAGGGTAAGAACACTGTTGACACAAATACCATTGTAAAGCAACCACGCCTGAAGTACCCGATCTATAGACGAAAATTTGTCCAAAGACTAAACTAACAATTCTCACAAAGCGAGAGACATAACTCTTTCAAATCTGACGACAAGTCGTTGATTTGGAGAGACAAAAGAAAAAGAAAGAACGAACGAAAAAAATAAATAGTACCATGACCCTCCCCTCCCATCATTATGTGTATTGAAACCCTAGGGGGAGGGGAAGGAGGAAGAATAATATTAGTGGTGGCTAGAGTTTTCGGAGAAAAGAGAGAGAGAGAGAGAAAAAAAAAAAGATTATTAGATTCTGTAAAATTCGAACATGCGAAACACTTGTTACTTTTACATGACCATTTTGCCAACTCCTTTAGAGTTCTTATGTAACCCTTGGCAATCATTATTTAATTCAAAACATTTTACACGAAGATGTATTAATTTAAATTCTTTGACTTTCAGAGATGTTTTAATGATAAGGCAATGATTTCTCAAGTCTATTATTTGACTATGATCTTAACATACTTTTTCTGGCCGCCTTTTTTTTTTTTTTGCTGAGCCCAAACAAGATATTTTTATGGGCTTTTAATGTTTCTCAAAAAAAAGGAAAAAAATGAGTTTGTTTAAAAAAACGTGGCAACAATTGTCAAATTTTCAGCAAAAATCCCCACCAATAATTACATAAAAGCCAATGATCACGAAACAAGAGGAATTACATTCAAACCTTAAAATGTAGACATTACGGATTACTGTGTATTATACTATAAAATAGTAAATAAAGTGGGGAAACCCTACTAGTTAATACTCCCTCCGTTCCATAATATTGGTCCCCTACGAAACTACGTGCAATTTTCAAACTAAAAAATAACGCATCTATAAAATAATTTTTGGATTTTTTCCGCACCGTTTAAAAGTTCACAATGAGATCTATCAAACAAGATCCATATTGATGAACAAATTATGTTCATAAGTACATTATTTTTTAGTTTGAAAATTGCACGTAATTTCGTAGGGGACCAATGGAATGGAACGGAGGGAGTAATAAGTTTAGGAGTCTAAATGTAAATCCCGTATTAGAAATTATGGAACGGCGCGTATGAGGAAATAGGAATTGCCTAGAACTTGATCCCCAGTTTTATTTATTTATTTTACCTCTAAATCCAAAAATATCCCCAAATTTCGATCCGAACAAGGTGGAAAAACAAATTGAATCGGATTGGATCGGTTGAAATTGACATCCCTAACCGGAGGGGGAGATGTATCATGTATCCCAAACTTTTTGCGTGCCTAGGCTATTGAAATTTGGGTAGTAAACGGCCATCTAGATTCAACCATGATTTGAAATCTTGGTGCGTTCTGCAAGGAATAGTACTACATTATCGTGCTAGTACCACATGAGCTATTTGAACCAATTGTGCAAAATTATAATAGTAACTTTTTTTTTCTTTACAGAAAAAAATCCCTACATATTAAAAAGGTGATGATAGTTAATAAAATGCGTAAATAACTACGCGAGTTTACGCGCATTAGGTGAAAAAGCTATCATGTACTATATTATATTGGATTAACAATTTCGAGTGACGTTTTTTTATATGTAAGAATGGCAACAAATGATCGACAAGCTGACGGATCATACCACTATTTCAAACAATTTAAGTGGATATTGACTTTGTACTTAGATAGACAAAGTAAAATTGATACTCCATTTGTTACGTAATTTCATTTTTTATTCATTGCGTTCATTTGAACGTACTTCATGCTATTCAAAAAGAGATTTCAAATATTTTTGCATTGATACACGCTTTGCACAAATATATACGCACACAATCACCAGGTGGAACACATGGTTATTTTCTTCACATAAATTCATCTCCCTTTTATCTTTCCCATTACAAAAATCTTTTTTTTCCCCTTACATTCAACTTTTCTTTAGCAAAAATTTCACACACCAACTTGAAATTGTAAAATAATAAGGTATAAATATCAATAAAGAGAACAATAAAAAAAAAAATTCGTGCTTCCATATATAGTACCGATACCACAATTGTAAACTTAAATCGTTGAACATCACACTAGTACGACTGTTTTGTTTCTCTCAGGTTTCTAAGAAATAGATCTTGAGTTCAAGTTTTTACGGAGGAAGTGCTCAACTCTCATTATAACGCAATTATGTACAGATTCTTCTAAACTTTTAAACAAGCTAATAGAAGTAATAAGTTTTTTTTTTTTTTTTGTCAATGATAGAAGTAATAAGATGACGTAGTAGACGAGATGGACTTTTCAATTGACTTCACAATTAAAAATGAAAAAAAAAAGTGAATTTTTATTTATTTAATTAATTTTGGAAAGTGAATTTTTATTTTGTTGTGTATCGTTGAATAGTTGTTGTCAGGAGAGACAGGTGGAATATTTTACAGATTTTCAAAGATCTCAGAATCTCGCCTTTTGGATTTCCTCTGTACTTGAAGAAATCTATGCATATTTATTATAAATGCGTATATATGTATGTATGTATATGCTTCTCTCTCTATATAACTTGAAAGAGAGAGAGAGAGAGAGAGAGAGAGAGAGAGAGAGAGAGTGAACGGTGATGGCGAGAAGGGGAGGAGAGAGTATACAACAGAGGTCGGCACAGAAAGTTGGTGATTTCGATCAACCGTCGTCGCCGAAACTACATGTTCTCGCCGTCGATGACAGCCACGTAGATCGGAAGGTGATCGAGCGGTTGCTGAGAATTTCTTCTTGCCGAGGTACATGGATTTTATTGAATAATACTTGAAAGTAATAAGAGATTTTTTGATTGGGTGGTGAAACCGATTGGGATTGTGGTGCTTCAGTTACGGCTGTAGAGAGTGGGAGCAGGGCGTTGCAGTATCTCGGTTTGAACGGAGGAGAGAAGAAGAGCTCCGTTGGATTCGATGTAAGATAATTCTATCCCCTGAAATTACAAAATTTTTACTAAATTCTACGCTCTGTTTGGATTCCATTACTGGTTATAATGGAAATGGAAATGGAAATTACCTTAGCCTCCAAACCAGGAAGACGCAGGATTCGAGTGTGGGTCGGGAGAAAACTACAACAAAAATTTGTTGGGCGGGCGAGCCTTATTACTCTACTTAGAAGAAAAATTTGAAACTTGGTAGGGCGGTCACCTGAGCTAACCCGTGCTTGTTTCAGGAGATTAGTCCATTTTTAAAATTTGTTTCCAAAAGAAGATTTGGTTAAATTTTGGGGATTTATGTGTGGTTTTTGATTGTTTGATTTTATGGATTGAAGGTGAACCTAATATTGACTGACTATTCAATGCCTGGGATGACAGGATATGAACTGCTCAAGAAGATCAAGGTCAGTTATAGACTTATGATTTTGTTTTCCTATAAAGGCTCTGTTTCGCTGCCAATAAAATGGTGGCTATTGGATTCGAAATAGACGTGGTTAGGGCTGGTAAACGAGCCGAACAAGTCGAGCATTGTACTGTTAAAACTTGGTTAGAAAACTTAACGAGTTTCAAGAGTATGTTCAAACCTGTTGTGTTTGTCATACAATTCAACTCTCAACTGAGCCGATTTCTAGCAGCTTGAATTTTTTAAACCGAAACTTAGTTGTAGCTTGTTCAAGTTTGGTTCGAAGCTTAGAGAGCTTCAGAAACGGTTTATGTGTAACAAATTAATCTTGAACAAGCTCTTAACGAGTTGAACACTATCTTGAACTCATTTAATTTGATTCATTCATTAGCCCTAAAACTGGATTTTGAAATTAAGGCGAACCCCCATGAGGATAGTGATCATATTGTAGGGTTAATAGCCAAAGTGAATGCTAAAACTGGATTTTGACGCTTTCTTGTGAACAGGAGTCCTCGCATTTGAGAGAAATACCAGTGGTGATCATGTCATCCGAGAATATCCTAGCCCGTATCGACAGGTATGGTACAATTCGCGTTCTAATAGTGTATTGTAGTTCTTGAAATATGATTGTAAGCTCCAAATAGACACAATACTTACCTGTGGATTAGAAGTTATTTGGATCATAAATTGCTGAAGTTGAAATTTTGACTGTTTCATGTTCATGCACAATCCTTATATTGTGAGGCTAGTTTCATTCAGATTTTATAAAATCCATTGATTGGAGTCATTGGACACAATCTGGTGAATTCATTGATAGGCCTTCCCCAAATTAGGCTAGTTCAAAACCTGAATATGTAGACAGGATCCTACTGTTTCTAACCCGGGTCATAAATACATCCCGTGGGGGCTCCGCCCCCCACACCCCGGGCTAAACCACTGCTGAAGGTTGTCTGTACCCGAACAAATCCCACCGTCAATATCATAGCTCACGTCCTCGAAACTAGACCTATATATCTGATTTTGGTGTTATACATGGTTTCCGCAATTTGTGGCTTTGCCTTCTAAATTTGCGCAAATGTTGCAATGCTACGTAAAGTAGGCATCCTAGCTATTGAGAACCCGCTGATAGTGTGCTTGTATGATCTGTAAATAGATGTTTGGAGGAAGGAGCGGAAGAATTTCTCGTGAAGCCGTTAAAGCTTTCAGATGTGAACCGGTTGAAAGATTACATAACGAGAGAGCAAGGAGCGGAGAAAGGAGGTAGAGGAAAACGCAAAAGAAATCTACAAGACGATTACACGCCTTCATCCCCATTGTTGTCATTGCCGCCACCATAAACTTGGCTTGGGATCAATCATCATCGCCTCTCGCGCCATGTCCAGTGCCACCGTCGCCTCAATCTCCTTCAAAACGACCCAGATTGTCGAACGTTGGATCGATTGGGAATATCATTGCGATCCGTTGTCCCGTGGCTGTGGTGTTTCTGGTTGGGTCGCGATGATGTATTTTGTTCTTCTTTTGCATTTCTTAGCAGTTGTATAAATGAATCTCCCATGTGAGGATCTGTCGTGTGATCCCTCTATCATGCATGCAAAATGGGACTTACGATATCGGTCTCAATCGACGATTTAAATTGTTCGTTTTGTAGGAATTCATGTGTACGTCATTTATGATATAACTTAATTTGATCATCCGTTGATCCAAAACAAATTGGATTCAATACACTTTTATTGATGTTTGATCAATTTTACTAATTAAAAAAATATCTACAATCAGAAAATAAAATTATTGTAAGTTTTGATTATAAACTGCATGGATCATGCGAGAAATCATCACATCGAAGGGATCATTTCTCTTATATGTTAGACTTAAATATGCCACTCTCTCTCCTGTCCTAGGTTGGAAAAAAAGTCGAAGAGGTCAATTTTCATTTTCCATTTTCTAACCAAATGGACCCATGAAAATGAGAAAAACTTGGGTCCCGTGTCGTCGTGCATCTCTGTCGTTTAAAAGTGTTTTGGACAATTTAGATTTTAAATAAACTTTTTTCAAGAAAGAGTTTAATAGGGAACAGTTTCTTTAAAATTCGGACCATTAATTACGGAGATGGACAATTGTAACGGGACGTTACGAGCACTATGTCAGATAGATACAACGTGGTACCCTATTTGCACCCATGTTTTTGTCCATGAAAATAGTAGCAAGTCAAAAAGACAAGTCAGTTTCTTCAACGTGTTTGGTTATAAAACATGATTTGTAGGAAAATTATAGTAGTATTTTTTTGTCACAGGTTTGGTTACAATGAAATTAAACACAAGTACTAGTAGTATTTACTGTCATTAACCTTATACATATTTGAGATGGGACAGCTTGTTTAGGAGTAAAATACTTAGTAAAAAGAAGGATAAATTTAAAAATCAATTCATATGTAATTTTAGTTCGTGAAAAGTTGTTTTTGTTTGTTTTTTTTTCGAGAAAGAAAAAAGGCAACTTTCATGCGCGTGGTTGGAAATCCTCTGTTCCAAATTTTCCATGTGCCTCCGTTGCAAGGGGTTTTGGACTGTTGAATTGTGAATTTTGTTTTTATGTTTTAAAAATTTGTGTGTGATCCAATGACCCAAAACCTCTTGCAACAGAGACACAGAAGAATTTGGAACATATGATCTCTAGCGCATACGCGTCACGAGTGTTGTAGATATTTTTTTCCTTCACATTTTGCACTTTCTCTCCTCTTTTTCATTAATCACATAAAATAGTGGTATTATTAATTTTTTTTTTAATAAAATTAAATCGTTCTCTTGACTTGGTCAGAAGGAATATTGGCGTGGACCTGAAAATAATTTGAGGTCATTATCTTGGGTTGGCCCGAAGGTTGGTGCAGGACTGGAAAGTCATTAACAATTCGCAAAAAAATAATTAATAGACTTTTGGGCGTAACCCATTTTTTGATACAAAAATATTTAGGCAACGTCGAATGGGTCAAAAATATTTTCGTGAAAGGTATTTTACGTGCAACAAATGAAAAACACAAGCTTTTAGGAAAATGTTTTTCACACTCCAATTTTATTTTATTTATTTATTAATAATCGGATGTTCGGAAACTTAAGATAAATGTTTTCAAGTCAAAATAGGGCTTGAAGATAAATGGTAAGAAATGCAAACTTGACAAATGTAGTTAGAAAGTTGATATCAAGCCATAGAAGAGAACAATTATAGAGGGTAGGGTCAAGGTTTTTTTTTTGGGTAATAAAGAAATGGTTATGTTATTGACAGTCCAATGAGTTGTCAATAAAACAAAAACAAAATAAAAAACAAAATTTTGGATGCACCTGTAGTACTTTTCAACACACTTTAACATATAGAAACTATGAGCTTGTTCCAATTTCTGTCTTTTTCTGTAAAGTGTCTTTTTGGGTGTTTTGGGTTGACGTATTATGAAAGAATGACATATCTTGCAAAGCAAGAAAAGCCAGTTTACAAGAAAAGATAGGAATTGGAACAAGTTCTTGTTTTTTTTTTTTGTCATTTTCCTACTTTATTGACAGTCCAATGAGTTGTTATTAACATACTCCACTATGGGTAAAAAACAAAAAATGGTTTTTTAAAAAACCACATTTGTCCTTATTCAATTTTTTTTTGCATTCGTTAGTTTTGCATCAAGATTTTGTGGTTTCTGGATTCCTCTCGACGAGACAAATCTAACAAGTATAAAATTATTCACAAAAATTAAATTTTTTTGAATAAAGCCAAAATAGGTGGATTATTGGCCAATAATCCACCTATTTTGGCTTTATTCAAAAAAAATTGAGTTTTGACCATAATTTTATACTTGTTAGATTCGTCTCGTCGAGAGGAATCCAGAAACCACAAAATCTTGATGCAAAACTAACGAATGCAAACAAAAATTGAATAAGGACAAAAGTGGTTTTTTGGTTTTTGGTTTTTTACCCAAAGCACCCCTAACATTTTCCGCTTACCATTTTCCATAACGAAATTGTGAGATGGGCAAAATTGAATGAATTCTCGAGGGTGGTGGCCTTTTTTCCAATTATTTTTTCCTTCCCTGAGAAAGTGGGTGATGGTCATTGAATATGTAAATAAAATTGAACATATAATCTTCTTTGGGATATGCTGAATGAATTGATGGAAAATTATGCAATCGAGGAAAATCTCATAATCTAGGTTGAAAGAGACTGAACTTGTAGGCATTGAATAGGGTTGAAAAGAAGAAGTCAAAAGACTTTGAGATTGGGCAAATTTCACTTCTTTCCCCTAAAGGTTTATGATACAAACAGATACCTCCCCTATGGTTTCTAAAATATTATTGGCCTTCCCTGTTTTTTTGTTTGTGCAAAAAGGATTACTTGCCGTTAATGGTCCACGGATGGCGTTAAAAATTGCGAGAAAAGTATCAAAATACCCTTATAACAAAATAAACAATTTGCACATACCTGGTTCTTGAAATCACACATCATCTCTTTCATTTTTTGTGAAAGGAATATTCTTAAAAAAACACTAGGCGTATTCATATTAAAGCCGAAATTATGAATAAAAAATTTTCATTACTCAGCTTGTTTGGGATTTATAGGATTTTACTTTTCGATAATTATAATAAAAAAAACTTCTTTTTATTTTATTAATTTTGTATTTACACAAAATTATGCGAAGAGAGAATTTAGAATTTTAAAAATTATTATAAAAAATGTGGATTTTTTTTTTGTCTTTTTCCATATGTACTTTACACAATTTTAGTTCATGTTTTTCTTCATATATGTGTACGTGCTCATTTCACTATATATGTATAGCAATATTTTTATTTTACATGGTGAAGTCCAGGTTCCCAATTTATTGCCATTCACAACATCAATTAATCGAAACAATAAAATATGGGAAATGATTTTCGCTCCCCCCAAATTGCTAACATCACCCCCCCCCCCCCCCCCCCCTCCCCAAATTGATTATCGCACCCCCCGAAATTACCAGTTTGGGGAGTGCAAAAATCACTCTAAATTGATTTTTGTACCCCTTGATTATCCACCCCCCCCCCCCCCCCAAAAAAAAAAAAAAATATATATATATATATATAATAAATATATAAATAAATAAATAAATAAATAAATAATAATAATAATTATCAGTTTGGGGGGTGCGAAAATCATTTTTCTATAAATATAAATTTGTCATACATTCATTGGAAGAATATGTAAAAAAAATACTTTAGACATTGGAAGAAAAAATGCATATATACAGGGAAGGAAATGGAGAGAAAAATATGTATATTTATTATGTGTGAGCCCATTGGGCTCGCAATAGGCACAAAAAAATAAAAATAAAAAGACAAGCACTCCAGTGCACATTTTACACTTTTCAATACATTTACACATACTTTCATATACTTTTCACACTTTTCAATAAACTTTAACATAAACTCACTGGGCCTATTTTAACATTTTCCTTTATTATATAAAAAAAATGGTGGCATAATTTATCGTAAAAGAAGAGTTCGGTATTTTAGTAGGAATCGGGGGAGGTGCTGCGCAGTGCTGTGCGGCCCATTTCGGCATCGTTCCGGCACTGTTTCGACTATCGGAGACGTCCACCGTGTAGAGCTCACCGAGTACTACAAATGCACCAAAAATCAAGTCGATCGGATAACGTTAAGTACCTCATCGGAACACAAATAAGTTGAAAAAAATTGGAACACACATGTCTTGACACATTAAATGAAAACCACTGAAAGCATTATTTTCAACATATTTGTGTTCCGATGAGGCACTTAACTATATTGGATTGAGTTGATTTTTGGAACACTTACAGTACTTGACGAGCTCTACGCGATGGACGTCTCCGATCGTCGGAACGGTACCGGCGCAGCGCCGTAATGGGCCCGCATAGCACGCTGCGCAGCACCCCCTATTTCCATTTTAGTAATAGGTTGGAAAAGTTGAGTTTGGTTGTAGGAGTATGAGATGGTGGCAATTTTCCGCATTAAATGTATTAATTTAGTGACATTAAAGTGTATTAATAAGGGTATTTTGGTTTTTCTTTTTTTTGGGAATTTTTAACGCCATATGTAGGCCATTAACGACAAGGGCCCTTTTTGCTACTTTAGAAAAAAAGGAGAGGTCAGTGTCATTGCAGAAATCTCATGGAAGATATTTGTTTGTGTCAGGAATCTCATGGGACGTCACTCAAATTTTCCCTTTAGTGAGATTTGAAAATTTCAAAATGTTGCTTTCGAAATAAATTTTGAGAAGCAGTCAAGAGGAGAATCAGAGTATAAAAAGAACGATTATCAAATGATTGGGGAGATAATAGCATATAGTAGTTCCTTTTTTCTTTTTTTAAATTATAGCTGTGTTACGATCGTGGATGCCAGTTGTCACTGATAACCACAATGGAGGACGACTTATTCAACCATCTTAATGCCCCTGCTTAGGTTACAAGCTCTCGCGATTGAGCCCGGCACATATAGTAGTTCCTTGAAAAGAATTTGTTCAATAGAAAAATCTAAAGAGAATATTTGTTTTTTTTAATGGAAAAAGAATATATGCAATTATCGATTTCATTATATATAATTGGTTTATGTTGAATACGTGTAATTCCATGAGAGGCTAAAATCCTCAACTAAAGGTTGAAGACGAAGTCCTATATATTTTAAAATTTAATTTCAAGATTCTGGTATTTCTAATAATGAAGTTGTCATTGATATTGTGTATGCAATAATATAGATGAACTTTGAACATGAATTTAGTCAGATTAGTTAATTTATTGCTTGTTTATACAAAATTGGATAATTGAATTTCTATTGCAATTTGCCGAAAACGATTATTTTGTTTTGAATATTAAAACTAACGTAGGATAATACTTTCTAATTACTATTGATACTGATCGAAGGTTTATTTTATTACTGATGACAGTACGTTAAGATTGATTACCACAAAGATACAGGGAGATAATACGACAAAAGATGGGTTGGTAAGTATTCACAGGGGTACTGGATTTCCAATTTTTTGTTATTATTTCTTTATCGAAAGTTTATTTATTTTCATTAGTTCATAGATGGATTTTGGACTTGTAAACAAAGACCCTATATGAACTAGTTAATTGGATCTCATCATTTTAGATTAATTACTTTTCCTAAGTAATTAATTGAATTTGCGCTCACCTTAGCTATATTTTAATACCATTGGTGCGCTCATTTGATTTTTTTTTTTGTTGATGTTGTTGGGAAAAATGCATTATTTTCAACTTATTATCTTGCGAACCAAACTATCTTTTTGAGACGTAGGTAGTGCTATTTTGTGCAATCCAAAGACGAAGACACAATGCTGGGGGATGAAGACAACTAATAAATGTGGTTTGTGCAGTGCAGACTGCAGACCATATCTTTGTAGATGTCAAAGGATTTTTGTTGTGCTTTTAAGTTTTGTAGATAATTTTATTTTTTGCATTTTTGTTTAGTTTAGGTCTATGAACTCGTGTTATTTGGATTTCATTTTTGTCAATATAAATGCTTCTGAGTCCCGCGGTGGAAAAATGGTGCACTTGCCAAGAACAATTCTATTCAGCCTCGCCTAAAGTGAGGGTAACTATACCCACATTCGGTGAGTTATGTTGCGTGTCTTGATTTGATGATTCAAACATATTATTGGTAAGTATCTTGTCCAAAAATCTAATTCTTGGGTATAGAGCTGGATGGAGGAGACTGGATTTTTTTGATAAAGTACTTACTGATCTCCAAATGAATTTAATTTTCACATGGTATTCTAATAAACTAATATATACACAAATGAGCAGTTTTGATTACAGAAATGGAACTCTCAACATCTCACCAAATGCGTGTAAAGTTACTATCACGAACAATTAAAAAATTTCTTGCGGTTGTAGGTACAAAAGAAAAAAACACCACCAAGAATAGCATGCATAACCAACGGAGGCTGGGCTCTTGCATCTCACTAGGAGGTCAGGTGTTCGAATCTCCATGCCTGCGTGCAGGGGCTTTTCCTTCTTTCTTTGTTTCTACCCTGTTGTTGGATTTGGTTGTCTCGTAGACTCACAATTCATGTAGTGTCCCGGATTGGTACTTTGTATTTCTTATTGGATTGAGTAATTTTATTTTTTTATACAAAAAGTGTTTGAAATTCAAGCCATACTAAATAAGTATTCTGATCATTGAAGTGGTATCCAAAGCAAGACCTAAATTAAGTAATATTCGCAGATGTGGGTGAACAAGAGTACTCATAGGAGTGTGAACTTTTAAGTGAAAAAAAAGAGACTCCTGGTATTTCTTTTTTAATTCAAAGTAAACTTAAACTGGCATTATTATTTTTTTTTCCCTTGAAAATCATGTGCTTATTTCTCTTTACACGCTTTGGACAACATTTTATTTCCCTTTCTCTTGAGCATGTTTTAATAAAAATTGAGAAAAAAATCAAGATTTTTTTCCTTTCCTGCCGAGGTTTGGAATAAAACTAAGATATCACCAAACAACATTCCCGACAGCTGCAAAAAAAATTTATCAGAAGGGCTAATAGACAGCAACTCTAGATCAGAAGTGTAAAACAGTATATCTGAATATGGCTATTCAGTGTTAGAACTTTGAAACATTCCAAACCAAAAATAATTGAACACACACCCTATTAGCATTAAGGCCCCGTTTTTTTTTTTAACGGAAGCCATAGCATTCATGAAATCGCTGAGCGGCACTTACAAGGATTGCACCTAAATACACTGATAATAATCTAGAAAAACAACCCACAAAGACATAAAACAACTAAGCCCAAATTAAGAAGCCGTCTCAAACGACGTAATGTGAGCCTGATGCACTCTAACCCATGTTGCGCATCGCAACCCTATCATTGCGTGGGCAGACCGAATCAAAGTCAGGTTTAGGGTGAACTACAAAAGAATGAGATTAACGCCTTTTGGATCGTGAAGATTACAATCAGATTAGAACACGACAATCAGGGAGCAATCCAAAACAACACAACCAAAACAACCTAAAACAGAAATTATTCAACCCACCACCAACCCTCACCGAATCTGGGATCACTAGATCGGGACAAGAAAGCCAGACTAACTAGTCAAAAAATTTCTGAGCAAGAAAGCCGGTAAAAACAAGAAAAAACAGACCAATCTTTCAACCTCACCCATTATTTACTCCTCCGCCAGCCGCCACTCGCCGGACTACCAACCACCACCTCCACAACAGCACCAGATTGACTTGAGACGTCGGATCTGCGCACCTTCGATGAAAACCGCTAAGGGGACCGAACCACCAAGCCAAAACAGGCCTACCATGGACGAGAGGGAAGTGTTACGTGAGTGAACACATTAGAAAACTAGAGGAGAGAAACTAAAGGGGAGGGGAGGAAGGGGTAATAGAAGATTTTTGTATTAAGGCCCCGTTTGATAACAATTTTAGGGAATGGGATTGGATTATGAAGGTGATGTGATTACTAATACTTTGTTTGGTTTCACATAGTGAGCTTGGACTAGTCGTCCGATCAAACCATTAATCCCCAAAATGGGACATTTTAGTCGAAGAATCACTATGGTAATTATCAAATACCAACCGAAATCGTAATGTCATCAATTGGATGATCGATTTTTTTTCCCCTTGATATGAGTTCGTCAAGAACAACCATGCCAAAAATACTAATATAGTAGTATAAATAAACTCATAATCGCAATATATGTATCTTGATGTCAATAGATTTCGATCTAGTGTGCAAGTTAACTGAAATCATATTTATAAAAATTCGATTGACATTAGTTCTTGCGGATAGAGTATTTTTTTTTTTTATACATTGGGTATTAATGTATACGTTGGGTATTGACATAATCTCATCACCTTACAAATCCCATCCTTTCTAGTCGGATTATCAAACGGGGCCTAAAAATGCTTCTTTCACGCTCCCAACTTTGGGAGCTTCTATATTCCACTACTCCCATGCTTCCCGCTCCCGTTTCGTGCAACTAAGTATCAAACCACTTGCTAATCACCAAAGTACCAAACCACTTCTTACCAGCAGACACCCCATGTGGTACGGCTTGGGTTTTGCTGGTTCACATAATTTAATCCCTTCAAACCTACAAAGAGGGGCCAGTTCCTAAAATAAAATACAATTGGGCAGACCAAGTGCAAAGAAAATGTCACATAAAATGTACAGCTTCGGACACGATGTCTCGCAATGTCGAACCAATTATTGGGTCATACACAGTTAAAGGCTGAGTTTAAAAAATGGTGATTCTAACAGAACTATGCCCATGCAAATTATTGACAATCACTTGCACATAAACACACACGAGTTAGTGCATATACATATAGGCCTTGTAGTTAGACATAAACACTTTCTTCAAAAAAGAAGGAATTCCTTCACAAGGATTAATAAAATAGCGGGATTTCCTTCAAACGTCTTGAAGCCATTTTCTAGGCTGGAAACAGAATGAAAGCCGGACTTCAGGAGGCAAACGCACAAGGCTTTAACCTTAATCTCTAATAAAACTACTGTCTGTGAAAAGCACCGAAATAAATAGTTTGATCCGAGGGGGAGCTCTGTACGATCAATGGAAACCACAGCAGAGAGAGAGAGAGAGAGAGAGAGAGAGAGAGAGAGAGAGAGAGAGTACTGATTATTACGTGTTAAGCAGCCCGCCATAGACTATGATAGTTATCTACAGCCCAGATTGCTGAGATCAAACTTCATTTTATGAGCTGTGGCAATGGTGAATTAGAAAGAGGGGTATTTTTTGGGGGTATGGAAGTGTTTTTAGCGGAATGCGAAAAGGAGCTTAAGTTCGTGAGAGAGTAACAAACAATAGTAATGGAGCTCGAGAAAAAAATCACAACATATTACATGGTGGGAGCTTCCAAGGACAAATGAGGCACTCACTTCAGTTGTTTATCATTGCGAAGAATTTTCTTGAGATTGTTGACCAAGTAGAATTGACATCACAACAAAGGTTCAAAAGAGGATGGGAATAGAATCATCTTCACCAGAATCACCACCATTGCCGCCAACAAGTTCATGTCAGAAGCCTGGGAGAAGGCTTTCTAGGCAGTCAGCGGATAGTTTCTGAAGATAGTGTTACACTGCAGTAGGAAATTGATCATACAGAAATACTACGAGTGGGGAACTATAGACTATAACGTGGCATTATGGAAACATATTGAATCTCCCGGAACAAGTCTTGAGTCATGATTTAACTAAATTACCTAAATCTAAATGCAGCAAACATTGAAGATGCATTCCAATTGAACCAGTGCATACAAATACAGGAAAAATAAATATATTTCTACTATTTGTATTACTACCATAAACAATTTTTATCGCAATCAAAGGGATCCGGGGATCCTGTTAAAACTTTGCTAACAGGTATAACTTGGTTACTGATGCCAATGAAATATTGTAACCCCTTCATGCTGGAGGACAACATCATGTATTCCATCCTCAATATATTTACTGCTTTCCAGAGATTTTTGGTTGTCAACCTGCCAGAAACTAGCTTTATGTAGTCAAGTTTTACTAAACTTAAGAAGAAGGAAGGTTCTAATTTGATAACATACTTGAGGAGGACAGGCATATTCACCGTGGATTAGCCATGGAGGTTGGGAGATTTAACCGTAGCACTATGTTGACGTCAAAATTAAATCAATCTACATGTAAAAAAAATTGCAAGGTCAACTACAAGGCATAATGGAAGTATCTGTACTAGAGGTAATCAAATAGTTAGTTGAATTCTCCGACGCTAGGTCATCTCCAGCAACCAACAGGTACAATAAATCCACTTAATGGCTATGAGATTAAATGTGTAGCAAAAGTAGAAATAATGCTCACAATTGCTAGGTGTACATTTGACGAGTGTGTATGCAAGCGCATGCGCGTGTGAAGTAAGAGGATTACCTGGTGACAAGATAAATCTGTTCTGGAAACTTTGTCTACCTTCAAGTGCATCCTAGAGCACAAGCCAGGATGGGTCATGTGCTGCTGGGGAGACGCAAAAGGAAAAAACCAAGAAACTAACAAAAGGTAGTTTCTAACAAGATGGCAAAAAAATTAGCAAATGATCAGAATCCTGTTTTTAGCCCAAGTGGAAAAACCGGATAAGTGACAACTAATAAGTTGAAGAGATAAAAGAGAATCCTGCATATGAGAGAGATGTATTCTACTAATCGGGTTCAACAGAGTTATGGCAGAAATGTTCTAGTGGAAAAGGCACTCTTGCCAGCATAGAAATTAACCTTGCATACAGAGAGCAAATTAGAAAAGAACCATGCCAAAAAAATAAAATAAAAAAAGAAAAGAACCTTTCCTTGTGGGGATTATGAGCAACCTAATCAACCTTTGCCACTTCAGCTAAGCTCCAGATGTTATTCTCCTTTTATGTCAAAACTGGTAAATCTACCCCTAGCCTTTTCCAGCGTCCAGGATAGCTGCCTTCTACCCTCCTTTTTTTCAACTAAAGAGATCAACCGAATATCAGGTGTTTCTAAGATAAAAGCAACTCCCAAGTTAATACTTAACATTCAGCATGCTCATACCCTCATAAGTATTGCAAACAAGGTTCTAAAATTTGATAGGCGCTCCCAGGGCGGCCGGGCACCTTCTAGCTTCCAGGGCTGAGTACTCGGCGCCTAGTCGGGCAATTAGTGGGTCTAGTCAGGCAAGGGGCTTTCTAGAGCCTAGGCGGCGAGTACTCGGCCTTCCAGACCTTTTAGAACACTGACTGCAAAGGTTGTCATATTAATCAGACAACAATTTCCGAGGTATAGTCACTCTGCTCCCAAAACATAAGTGTGCACGTGTGCGCACGCGCACACACACACACACACACACACACACACACACACACACACACACACACACAGAGAGAGCCTTAAAAGGCATCCTCTCCGAACCGTCCCAGTACATCATCAGGCATTCATTATACTTTCACATAAAATTACTGATGTCCAGCAATTCCTAACCCAATCATTCAGGTGACTAGTTTGTGAAATGACAGATATAATCCCCATGTTACAAGTTCATATGCAATCAGAAAGAGAATTCCTAAGATAATGCCACAAATCAGCACGGAAAAAAAAATGAAGAAAGAGAGAGGCAAATATATGATAGACTAATAGCACTATGTAACTAAAACCGTAGGAGTATTTAAATGACTGGTAATATGCATGAGAAAGATATGGTTATGTAACCAACCCAACCCACTTGTAGGAAATAGTGCGCTCGTATATGGAATACCAACACAAAAAATAACTCAGACGTATCATAAAGAAGCTGCACATCACTACTTGATCAAGATTTAAATGACTGGAGAATATGCACAACAAAGAATGGGTTATGTATCCAACCCAATCATGGTAAACAGTATCCACAAAACACTGAAATTGCAGCTTGCATCACACAGAAAAACAGAATCAGCTCCTGGACAGAGGAAACTAGAAACCAAGCAACAAGAATAACCAGGGGAATGACACTGTCCAAAACTAGTGCTTCCTCAGAAGAGAACAATCATAAAATTACATACAAGAAGTGCACTTACAAACACAGCATAAGAGAAACTAAACGAAGCAGAACAAACAAACAATCATAAAATTGCATACAAGAAGTGCACTTACAAACACAGCATAAGAGAAACTAAATGAAGCAGAACAAACACCAAGTAACACGATAAAGCCAAAGAAATCATAACAAAAACTCGTTTTCTGTTTGCAGCAAAAATTTCCCGTTCTTGGAAGCTTGATCAACATAATAAAATTGAAACCACAACTAGAAAAAATCAGGGTGATGATATCATCCCAAAAACCCGTGCTTTCCAATGATCAGCTTATTGCACATCCATAATATCGGCAACTGAGGTAAAGAAAAAAGAACCTTTCTATTTGCAGCTACAGTTTGGCACCAACTCAAAACAGAAAAATACAGGGGAAAAAAAAACATTACTATTTGCAGCAATAGTTTGGCAGTTGGCACAACTCAAAAACAGAGAATCTCCCAGATAATTGCCAAACGTACTTGACAGCAACATCATTAATAATCTTCTCACTTGATAGTTGTAAAAACCATTGAGGCAACAAGAGGCATTTCTGCTCAATAAATGATCACAAATTCAGTTGATGCAAGAATTATCAGCAAGAAAAACAAGAAAACCCTTGCAAGTCATCCCTGATTTCCTTCCATGTATCATATTTCTTCATATGTCAGTGACACATAAAGGCTGAAAACTGCAGAATGAACGACACAAACTCCCCACAAGGCATGCTATTAAGGAAGGAGGAGAAACTGGCCCATCCTAGAAGGGAAGAAACAGAACTTATGAAGCACAGATATGCGTACTGGACACAGAGAGGACACAATAGAGATAGCCTCAAAGGAAAAATATAGAAAATGTAGACCATAGGTGACCAGGATACGTTTGTAAATTCTTGACCGTGTTCAATTTTAGAGTTGTATTACAATAATTTCAAGAATGGTGAGATGCAGATTTAGGTATTTGGCATTAATTTCAGAGATAGAATGGATATACAGATGCCAGATGGAACACATTTATGAAAAATGAGGATTCATCATTTCAACAAAATTTAAATCGCTAGGACAAAATCAGGAAAAGTTGGATATTTCTTTAATCTCCATGCACTTCTTCTAAAACAAATAACGAAATTATTAGAATAGTATTCTTTAGCATCAATGGAAACAATAAATGTTACAGTCTCACTTTGCGTACCTGAAAAGTACCCGATACTTCAAAGGTTTTGAATACCTTACAGTACCAGTTGGTACGTACCCATTTAAGGAAAACAGATACCTTGGGAGAGGGATAGCAGACTGCTGGTCATCTCATGGATATTAATTCTGAGGAGGCCATGCCACTAAAGCTTTCATATATTTTTTAAAATGATCAAATTTGAGTACCAATGCGTCGAACCATCACTGCAATTAGCAATTAAGCACAAAAGTTTCCCAAATGGGACAATCCAAAATTTCCAAGTTAATTCAATTTCATCCCCTAATTCACTTAGGGAGTGAATGTTATGTTGAGCTGTTCTCAATGTGTGTAACCAGAATTAAAATGCATTTCCTGTAAAACCTATGTGTTCAGCTAGGTAATTCAATTGGTTATATAAGTCTACTCTTTCTAACCAACAAATGTTAAACATTGTCAGTTTGGGCACTCCAAGTGGAAACCACGGGGGTAAATAGTCGAGCCTCAAGTGGCAGGTCTTTTAAATTTTCCCAAGTTGGCCTTCAAGGGACTCTTGAGACATTCACACCATGGTAGACTAAACACTGGGTCTGAAATTCTCACAAAACCCAGTCAACCAAGATCATACCTTCGTTGACAAATTAGAGAAAACTCAGGCTTTCTAGGTTTGATGAAGCTTCTTAATAACACTATTAGCTTGAGCCTTCAAGCTATGCAACACTTCATAGGCATTTGAAAGTACTCTCTTCAAGGCAGTAGCTTGGGATGCTACCTTCAGAGTTGGGATGCATAACAAGTCATGAAACGGGCAACCTATGGCATGATTATGTAGAGTGCCTGCGTCCATGTTCATACTTCTTAGATAGGTTCCATTTCCATATAAAGAAGTCACAAGGTTTTATTAAAAGGCTAGGTTATGAGAAAATGAGGTCTGCAACAAACATAAACAACACATCATAATGGCGCAACTCAATACCGAGCCGACCACGACCCTAAGAAATGTTGTACCTTCCACCAATATCATGGCCATGAAAACGATCATTGTGTTAGACTGCGTTACTTAATGCTACAAAGTCGTGCCTTTGGGGTTCAAAAATGCTGGAGCCATGCATCAAAGAATGACCACCTCACTGCTACAAGGCATAATGCACAAAGAGGTAGAGATATATGTTGATGACATGATATTGAAGTCCAAGGATAGGGAATGGAACTACGATGCACTCTGCAAAACTTCTGTGAACTATGAAGCAAATTCTTGGAGTGGCTACTCTTAAGTAAGTGGACTGTACATGAGGCAACCACGATGCACCATATTAATTTGACACTCGACTAGCCGCATACTGACGCAACAAAATGGCATATTTTAGGCAGCTTGGTTGCATGTTAACATAATGACCGTACATGTGGCAGCTTATTTACGAAAGCAATTCTGTAGTATATAGAGACTAAAAGAACACACATCAAAGTTTTAACAATTCAGGTGCTCAGAAAGAATATACATCAAATTAACATCTACATTAGAATATTGCTTACGGGTTACGGCCCAACTAGTCCACAAAATATCAAACAGCAACAACGATACAACTATGAAAATTGGAGTGTTATATAGAACTATTCACGTGCCTAACAGGAGACAACAATGTGATAGACATGAGCTTAAAACTCATGCCTAGAATAGCCATAGCCTCCTACAAGCCTATTTTCCAAAGAGAGGTAACAGAACCTTTTAGCCTAAGGGCAGTCACTAATGAGATCCAAGCATGTCTCTAAACAAGACTAAAAAATGCACGTCAAACACCTTGCTAGTAAAAAAAAAAAAAAACAGAAATTGAACAAGGACATTTATGAACAAACATTCCGGAACATACTGGTCCCTAAATGCCAATAATTTGCAACACAAGTAAATCATTCAAATCTAGAGTCCATATCCCCGTCAATAGGAAGGGATGCCAGCAACAGGAATTGAGACACAATCACGTGTGAACAATATCCTATTTTAACCCCTATAGCGGAAAAACTCGATGATAGAAAAGATTCACATATTAAAAGAGAAAGAACAAAAAAGCACACTATGATAGAGTCTTATGTATTAAATTTATATACCACCTTATCTATTCACATACCACCAAGGTCTTCTACATCAGCACATTGACAGACATTTGTTGCCGTAACTCAAACAAAGAACCAGGTTAAATCCGGGTGCTTCAAAACCACATCCCTATGCCCACTACCCACATCTAAGACTATGAAATCAGAGTCCAATGATAAGAAAACACGCAAGACGTGAAAATAGAGAGACCCAACATACTAGAGAGGCCAAAACAGAGAAACTTCCTAAGACCTCGTGATCATGCTACAAGAGCGACCCAACTTGAATGTTAGACTGCCTCCATCTATCGTTGGCTCGCCCTTGATGGGTTCATAGTTATATTGCTTCCTGCATCCAGGACAGCGTCCATCGTCCTCAAGAATCCTCTTGTGGCAGAAAAGGCAGAGCCTGAAGCCGCAAGAGCAAGGGAGAAACCTAGAGTCCGTATAGTCCAAATCTTCACAGCAAATGGGACAAGTAGATGGTGCTGATACAACATTCTTACGTGCCCACGCACAGCCATGTTGCCTGCCTGACTTCATAGGGAAACTGAGCTGCTTCGACAGATTGGGCAGAGTTTGAGGCCGAAAAGCATCATCAGGCTTCCAAGCCCTGCAATTGGGTGGACCCCTTGGCACATTCCCTTTCACTTGCTCTTCGGGCTTTAATTCTGGCCGATTCTCTGATGGAACCACACTTTGATGATCACAACTATTGCTCTGTTGCTCCTGCTTCTCGTCAGTCACCGCTAAAGCATCGGCAACAGCCTCCCAATCATCCAAGCACCCATCGTCGTCTTCATCCTCACCAGTAACACTTCCGGAACAACTCCCTCCACTACTGCTGCTGCTGCTGCCGCCACTGCCAGTAAAAATCGTTCCAGACAAGTTACTACTGCCCAATACACTACTGGTGTGACTCGTGGGACTGTTGGAGGCCGAATCAGAATCACTGTAATGGTGATAAATCGATTCTCCCTCCTTCTTTTCCCCTCTAGGCTTTACCTCCAAATTCTCCATCGATGATTCACTCCCACTGCGCATCTGACCCGATGAATCACCAAATCCCCCCTTGTTCTTCACTGTTCAAAAAACACATACATACATCCCAAATCACATACACAATCATCAAAATAAACCTCCAGATTAGGTTTTATGCGCCGTTATGATTCAGTTTCGAGTGTTGTCTGTGGGTTCCAAACTGATCCATGGACAAACACATTTCACAATACAAAAACAGTAATTCCGGTCTCAGAATTTTAATTATTGTTGAAATTGATCCAGGCCTCAAGATCAATTTTTTTTTTAGCAGATAGATTCAAATCACGATAATTACGTCCATCTCTCGGTGAAACTCGAATATCTCTATAAATATGTATATTGTATAAATGCATATATGTTTGTTACTTACCAGTGCATTCGACTATTGAGATTGTAATATAGATAGAAAAGGAGAGATCTTTGAAATACCTTGAGAAAGCCACTGCTCACGACGAGCATCAAGCTTGCACTGCTTCAATTTAGCGGACCTATTCGCCTGAAAACCACCAAAAAACAAACAAAAGACACGAAAATCAATGAGAATAAACTTCTTTTACCAATCCGATGATACAAATCCCAGTGAATTAGCAAGCGATTAGGAGATAGATAGAAACAGATTGATTTACCCTCTTCTTCTTGGCGAAATCCTTGGAGGTAGAAGCGGCCATGGGAATCGCGGCCTTGGTGGTCGAATCAGTAACCATAGCTGCCGAAAAACCTCAGCTTTGATCGAGTATAGAGAGAGAAAGCGATAGATATAGAGCCAGAGAGAGAAACTGGAAGAGAGAGAAAGGATAACGGAAACTGCTCTGCTTTTTTCGCTCGCCCCCTTTTCTCTGTGACGATAGGAAAACGAAACCCCTTACCCAGACTATATATAATCCTCGTCTTACAATTGTGCCCCTATTTGGGGCACAATTTACCGCGTGTCCTCTTTGGGTGACGCTAGTTCCCGGATCCGATAGGGGTAGTTAGGGAATTTCAGTCTTATAGACGACAAAGGCAAGAAGGGGGAAAACGACAGCGTTAGGGGGGAGATATTTAGGGTCTAAGCGACGGTGTCGTTTGGGTAGTTCCTTGGACCGCAAATATTGGGCACCGCCCCTGGAAATGAAATCCGGATTTACCCGTTTTGCCCTTGTTTCTAATCTAAGGATTGGGGTATCATTAATGAGGAGGTTAAGTGAATTTAATTAGCGTTGCATTTGGAATGTATTGCACTAAAAATTTCTAAAAACCGCCTTGCGTATTGGAAGAAGACGTTTGGTTTAGGGAAAATGATTTAAGGAAATTACTCCAGCGTGAGGTCAAAGAGATATGTAGTTACAACTAACTCGCTAGTCGTCGTCTTATCCCGATTTTACCTACCTAGCCTCAATCGTATAATAAGTAATATTGTTTTCTAGCTTTCACATCGTCGGAGAGACCATGAGACATTTTTTCAATTAAATATGTTTCAATTTTTTACGATTTACACTCTCTTTAAAATGCCAACGTATGTATCCATTTACTATATGTTTTAAAAAGGTTTCAACATCAAAACTAAAAAAGAAAACAAATCAAAGTTTAACTTCGGGAAAATTACTCCAGCGTGAGGTCAGAGAGATATGTAGTTACAACTAACTCGCTAGTCGTCGTCTTATCCCGATTTTACCTACCTAGCCTCAATCGTATAATAAGTAATATTGTTTTCTAGCTTTCACATCGTCGGAGAGACCATGAGACATTTTTTCAATTAAATATGTTTCAATTTTTTACGATTTACACTCTCTTTAAAATGCCATACGTTATCCATTTACTATATGTTTTAAAAAGGTTTCAACATCAAAACTAAAAAAGAAAACAAATCAAAGTTTAACTTCGGTTCTAGCTCAATTAATGGGTGTTTGGTGCCAGATTTTTTTAGGCTGGTGATAAGTTTTTACTAAAAAAATCGTTTCCCAATTTGTAGTCAAAAGTGGGCATAATTTCTGCTAAATGATAATTTTGTGATATATGTGAGGAGAATGATTTGTCTTTATGATGTAGACAACTGACAAAAATACTGAAAATACTGTTTACATGACAGTGGAAACTCAACCTGATTTTGGATTTTGGGTAGTAAAGATCGAATCCTTTCATGTGCGAGTTCGACTCCCCTTAACCCATCTAACTTTTACACCTATTATTAGATGATGTTCTTGTATTTTCTAATAAAAAATTTAATAGTCTAACCTCTCTCTTTTTTTGGGGGGGATAAAAACAAAATTAAACCTTTTTATGGGAAATAAATAATCACGTCTTCATTGATTTGTCAAGGTTTCTGAAGTATATATAATTAACTCATTTTATGAGACTGACATGATACCTTTAGGTTAGGCTTTTAGCCATTCTTTGAAATGGCATTTGCGAATTTTTCACTCGCCTTGTTTTCTAGCAGTAGGTGTTGTGCGTCGGGTTGTGTGGCAAAACTATGTCGTTTTGCTTGATTTTTGTGCACACCTCCAAAGCTTCCGAGAGCCTTGTTTGGAGGAAGAAAAAACCACTACGAAGTGCCTAAACCCTAAACCCGAAGTGCCTAAAACCACTATACCCTACCCCAAAGAGCCTAAATCCCATAAAATTGAACCCCAAAATTAACTCTCCAATAGGGCCCTTGGATGTACCATGAAAATGAGCAAAACGCCATAGTTTTGCCACACAACACGGCACACAACACCTACAGCGTAGCGCCTCTCCCGAATTCCTCATATATATCCATACCCTAACTGCCAAAACTGAGAGCATACTTTCGCCAACCTTTTTGGGTGGTAATTTCAGTGACTCCTTTTCAAAAGGTTTGGCTTAAATTTGTAGCCTTTGCTAGATACTCCTATATTGTATGCATGCATCTTGTCAGAGTACAAAAGACAAAATCGTTGATTAATTAGTGAACTTGGAAACAAAACTACTTGCTATCAAGTTTTGGAACCGGTTGGTTTAGTTTTCGTCAAGTTTTGTTGTTATGCTATAACTCCAGCCCTTTACAAACAAAGATCTTGGCAATTCAGTTTGCTATTAAATGGTCCTTACATTGTAGTTTTACTTTTACTGTTGCATATATTTATACTGATTGGTTAACTGCTGTATTACAGATAGGGGTTCAAACGAGTCGAGCTGAGCTTTATAGTGTTCGAGCTCGGCTCGTTAAGTAAATGAGCTCCGAAAAATTGAGCTCGAGCTCGGCTCGGTCATAAACGAGCCTTCTTAACCGTTGAAAAATACTTTAAAAATTATGGAACCGTTTACCTCAGAATCTGTAAGTGAACAGAAATACCACAGAAAATTATGGAACCGTTTTGGGTTGAGTCGCAGATTAGGTCGCTCTCTTTAAGACGTTTCGCGGCTCCGCCCTCTCTGTGTAAGCAGTACCAGCCACGCCGACCTTTTTCTTGCTCTCTGAATTGCACCCCCTGCGCGCGAGGTTTGCAACGCGCACCTGGTGAACTGGTTTCCGGATCGGTTTTCCCAAATTGGCTTGGACCTTGGCCCAACTCATGTGCGCGTGAGACCTCTCTTGAGCCTAGCTCATCAATAGTCCATGGAGCCTCCACACATATAAGGAACACAAATGTGTTCTAGCTAGCCAATGTGGGACAAGTGGTTTTGAAGAACTCTTTTTGAAAAAATACATAACCCCGACATTAACGAGCCGAACCAGGGTAATTTACTTAACGAGCCTTCTTAAATGAGCCGAGCCTATACAATCGAGCCGAGCTTTTGCGAGCTCGTTAACTAGACGAGCTTGAAAAAAGCTCGAGCTCGGCTCGATTACTTAATGAGCTGAATCGAGCCGAGGCTTAACGAGCCAAGCCACGAGCTACTCGCTACAAAACAAAGCCACAAATGAACACTCCGATCCGAGCTCAATTCAAAAGGTGATGAGTTTTTTTTTATCTTCCACTCAAAACTGCTAGTATCATTTTTCTTTTTATCACTCTTCTTTTGATGTTCCCTCATGGGGAAAAAAAAAAAGAGTAGCCAGCATATTTGTTTGTTTCTTATTTTCATAGGTTTGGTGCAATTCGCACAACCTGCCCAACACACTCATAGGTTTCATAGGTTTGTTTCTTATTTTCATAGGTTTGTTTGAAACCGCAACCTTATAGGATTTGTTGTGATGCAAAATCTCAAATTGTCAAATGTTGGATCGGATACAAATAACAAAAAGGCAAAAAAACCTCAAAATGCCGCAACCAAAAACTATGCACGCCCTTATTTTGGCTGCATTTGTTTCATAAATTTGGTTGCACGATTTTACAATAGTATACGGTTGTAGGATATAATGACCGATCAAGATGCGGATAGGCTCGGGCGACCAAATCTAACTAGCATTTCAAATCTTTAATAGAGTTATAGTAGTTATTTTTGAAAAACTTTAAAATCTCATAAATTCGTCCGCAATATCATTTTGAACAATCAAGCACCAGTCATTGAATTGATAAAAAAAATAAAATAAGTAGGATACTCTTTTAGTCATTGAAGTGATGAAAAATAAGTATGATACTTTTCTTGTAGTATTTTTATAATTTGAAGTTCCACTGTTATATATATAGTTACATATAAAATATAATCAAAGGAGTCAACAAGGGGAATAATTTTTAAGAGCGAATTGTCTCAAAACAAAACGAATTGGGCAAGTGGGGATACAAGGGAAAGTAAGCTTTGCAGAATGCAGATTTGACTATGATATCAACAAAAAGCTCTTATTAAAGCCACCTGAGCTTTACTTGAGCGTTATCTTCAGAAATTTAGAATTAATTGAAAGGCCAGTTTGCAAGATTATTTCCTTATCTGGCCCACATTACGTAATCGGCACATATGGTAATTATATATTGACGAGGTTATGAACAATATTTTCTCCCCTAATTAATTGGTCAAATTGATGGAGAGATTTCAAAATCTTACTTTGATGGAAAGTAGAATAATCGCTTATAGGGAAATAGGTCCTCTCTCTGCCTATAAAAGAGCAAATAGTCTCCATCAAATTTATGTTACTAAACTGCTACAAAGAGAGGCAAGAGAGAGAAGCCCGCTTTCCTCCTAGGGCGCGATGCTCTTTGTAAAATTATGGTTGCTTCAATAAACTACTGGATCGCTCAAGTTCCGCATCAATGGATTCGGGTATGCTACTCATACTAATTTTGTTTCCGCTTATTGATTGTAGTGTGATAATCATGATAGTTCTAGATCCTGACATAATCGTAAGTTGTTAATTATTTGACACCATTAAGATAATTTACACAATTGCTATTTTCTAACACTTGTAGTCCACATAACTTTTTCCAAACACATCTAGTCCACTCACGCATCCAAAATACGACAATACCCCTCGCTTAGATGTGAAGTACGTCGTCAACGCCGGAAAAGTCACCAGAAAATTTCGCTGGAAAATTTCACCTGTGCCAGAAAAATCGCCGGAAAATTGGACTTCGCTGGAAAAGTCACCGACACAGATAGCTACCTCTGATCTCTGCGCCGGTAACTTTTCCAATCTGATCCCTATAGCAACTGGCCCCATACCTGACCTCACAAGATGTGGCTATCTGCGCCGACTACTTTTCCAATCTAATCCCTATAGTAACTGGCCCCATATTTTGAATCACAAGATGTAGTTATTTACAAGGTGTGGTTATCTGGGCTCACAATATGTGGTTATCTACAAGAGGTGGTTATTTGTGCCTACGACTTTTCCAATCTGATCCCTATAGCAACTGGCCACATATTTGAAATCACAAGATGTTGTTATTTACAAGATGTGGTTATCTGTATCGACGACTTTTCCAATCTGATCCCTATAGCAAGGCCCCATATATGGAATCACAAGATGTGGTTATTTAGGCTCACAAGATGTGGTTATCTACAAGATATGGTTATCTACGCTGACGACTTTTTCAATCTGATCCCTATAGCAACTGGCCCATATCTGGTATCACAAGATGTCGTTATCTGTGCCAGTGACTTTTCCAATCTAATCCCTATAACAATTGGCTCTATATTTGGAATCACAAGATGTGGTTATATGGGCTCACAAGATGTGGTTATCTGCGCCTGCAACTTTTTTCAATCTGATCCCTACAACAACTGACCTCATATCTAGAATCACAAGATATAGTTATCTGGGGTCACAGATGTGGTTATTTGCGCCATCGACTTTTCTAATCTGATCCCTATACCAATTGGCCCCATATCTAGAATCACAATATGTGGTTATCTGCGCCAGCGACTTTTCCAATCTGATCCCCATAGCAACTGGCCCCATAGTTGGAATCATCAGATGTGATTATCTACAAGAGTTGGTTATCTGTACAATTTTTTTTATAGCCTACTTGGGATCAGATGTGGTTATCTGGACTCACAAGAGGGGGTTATTTGCGCCAGTGACTTTTCCTGTGAAGTCCAACTTTCCAGCGACTTTTTCGGCGCCAGTGAACTTTCCGGGGAACTTTTCCAACGAAGTCCAATTTTCCAGCGAGCAAAATTTTCGGGCGAGAGTATATTATAAATTAAATTTAATGTGAGGGTATATTTGTTTATTAAAAATGGAGAATGGACCTTACACCTTAGAAAATGCAAAAAAGTGGATTAGAGTGTTATGGAAATATGATGTGGACTAGACATGTTACAAAAGAGTTATAATAGACTTTAGAGCAATTCTTTATTAATTGAATTGCACATACACTGTCTGGACATTCGATTAAAAAACAAGAGTCTTATAACGAAAAAGTAAAATTGAAGTTATTATGGTTGGAGTAAAATTTGAAATCATCCCTATAGTTTATCTTGAGTCTTGATTTCATCCTTGTCATTTCAATTGTTTACGATTAGCCCTTGTAATTTCCAATTTATATGGATTTGGTCAAATTGATAACTCCCATTAATAAGAGAGACAAAATAGCAGTAATTTTTTGAAATAATCTCTGTAATTTACCTCGAGTCTCGTGTAGTTTCAAAAAAATAAAAAATTGTACTACTTTTTTGTCGTTATTAAAAAATCTTATTTGTTACTTTTGCATTAATTTGTTTTTGGAATATTGGTTTAGTCTCGATGAGAGGAATATAAAAAAAAAAGAACCAAATTAAAAATTTTGAATAAGGACAAAATTTTGATAAAAAAAACCTGTATTTTTTTTTTATAGTTATGAACTTATGAGAAAATTTTGTAATACCAAATGCTAAGGGCATGTTTGGATGAGGGATATGGAAGAGGGACGACAGGATTGGGCTAATTAGTACCCCTTCCCCTCCTTAGACCTCGTTTGGATGATGTACAAGAGGCCCTGACTATTCAATCCCGGGGATGAGGAAATAGCCCATGGTTTGGCAACCAAAAACACCCCCTGACTAAATAGCCGCCGGCTAATTAACCAGGGGGAAGCCGGACTAAATACAAGGAGGGGGGGTGCTTGTATTTAGTCTGGCTCCTCATCCGGGACCAAATGACGAGCATACCCCTCTGGTTCAAGCAAAAAATCGCCGACCACCGCCATCTCCATCGCCGTTGTTCATGTCGGACTTTGATTGGCCGTTGTTGTCGTTGTCTGGTGGTTTCTGGGTTTGAACAGGAAGAAGAAAGAAAAAAACGAGAAGAAAAAGAAGAAGAAAAGAGATAAAGAAAGAGATTGGGGTTAGGTCCTCAAAATTACACTTCAACCCTTTTATTTAGTTAGGTAATTCCCCCAGGCCCTAAAAATATGACGATTAAAATAAATAAATAAAACCTAATAGCTATAATAGAACTAATTTTTATTTATTAGAAACAAAAACTTTTTAAAATTACATGTTTTGAATATTTAATGATTTTAATTTCTATAAAAAATTATTAGAAGGACTTATTTTAGCTTAATTTTTGTTAAGCATAAAAAATTAATTAGTTTTGACAATATATAATTAATTTAATTCATAATCTATTATGGGCATATAAAAGGGCAAATTTGTCTTTTGACATGATTTTACATCATCCACCCTCCTTGTCCCTCTTTTTTATCCCTCATCCAAACCATGTACTATTTAATCCCCCCTTCTTAACTGTCACATCAATGTGAACCCATCATTCTTATTTAATCACCCCTACTATTTTATCCCCCCTGACTATTTAATCCCTCTCAAACTAATACGTCATCCAAACGGGCCGTTAATACCTTGTTTGGCAACCAAAACCGACCCATGACTAATTAGCGCAGGTAGTAAATAGTCAGGCCCCTCCTTGACTAAATATAAGTAGGGGGGAGGGTGTCTATATTTAGTCGGGGGGATTATCCCCGCATTTTCTCTCCTTACCTCTATATAATTTCCTTCAGATAAAAAAATATAGTACTTCCGCGTATAATTTTTAATTTTTGTCTGGACCAAATTAAACTACTACTAGAGATCTTTAATTCGATACAAAAAATTTTGAAAAAAATTATACTTTAGAATTTGAAATTATAATTCGTGTATTAACTTAAAATAAATATTATAAGTTACAAATAAAAATGTTTTTTGTTTTTTAATAAAATAAATATTACAATTAAATACTATAACTTAAATATTTGAAATAACATGAAATTAATTAATTTTGGCTTTAAATAATTATATAAATACAAAATTCGATATATACATTACCAAGGGTGAGAAAGTCTTTTGACATGATTTTACATCATCCATCCTCTTTATCCCCCTTTTTTTTATCCCTCATTATTATTTAATCCCTCTTCTTAACTGTCACATCAATGTGGATCCACCCTTTTTATTTAATCCCCCTTACTATTTTATCCCTCCAAAACTAATACACCATCCAAACGGCCCGTAAGGGTACAAAAAAGTACACTTGTAAGGTCCTACTTACCCACAAATGTACTTTTTTGTACTCTTAACGGGTGCAATGGTGCACCAGTTAGCAAGACCCACAAAAATAAAATGTTGTATGATTCAAACCGTAAAAGAGTTCACTGGGGACAAAAATAATCAAAAGGCAGACTTTTAGTATAAAAAATTTGTCTTCATCGAAATTTTTTAATTTGGTTACTTTTTATGTTTTTCCTCTTATCGAGACGAGTCAATAACCCCAAAATAAATTAACGCAAAAGTAACAATTGCAAATAATTATGAATAAAGACAAAAAAAAGTAATCAATTTTTCTTTTGAAACTACAGAAATGAAATCGAGACTGAGATAAACTACAGGGACAATTTCAAAAAATTACTTGTTTCGTCTCTTTTACTAACGGTCATTATCGATTTGACCAAATTCATACAAATTGAAAACTACAATGGCTAATCATAAACAATCGAAACTACAAGAATGAAATTGAGACTCAAGGTAAATTACAGGGACAATTTCAAAAATTTACTCTCATGGTTGAGGAAAAAAACTCGAATTATAGTATTGCGTTCTGTGACCAATGAGAAATAAAGCATTTTTCTACACGTAGCAGTAGTATTATTATGGGGAAATGATTTTCACACCCCCTTTATCCCTAAATACTTTTTTTCGTCTTTATTCACTTTAAAATTACCAAATTGCCCTTCATGTGGAAAAAGTAACTCATGAGGGAGAGGGGGGACAAATTGAAAATCATTTCCCCTATCATATATGCATGTTGACCATACGAGCCACGGATGGCGTACCCAACCCAAACTAAAGAAGTCATTACTGGTTAAGGTAGGATAACGGGCACTTAAAAAGGAGAAAATTTTGCGTGCGGATTGGGTAGGGACACGTGGTGCCCGACACCCAATCCGAGCCGTCCAAATACGTTTTGGGCGGCTTAGATTCGAGGGTGGCATTTTTGTAAATTATGAGAGCAAATTTACCCCATCAAATCTGAGCCGTCCAAAACGTGTTTCGACGGCTCGGATTGGGTATCGGGCACCACGTGTCCCTACCCAATCCGCACACAAAATTTTCTCAAAAGGAGCCGATAATCTTGATCATGTTCAGTCTTTTTCGGGGATTACCTAATTGCTTTTGCTATACTGATGCTTAAAGTGCATATGGACATAGTAGGAGTAGTATTTTGGGTTGGGATGGCTAACCCAACTCAAAATAAAGACGTCATTGACTATACAAGCCAATGCATTGTTTTTCCTTCAAAATAAAAAACCGAAGTGACATATTAAGGGATATTTTGTAATTTATGTCCTTTTTAACTAAAAAAGTTGTACTTTTTTTAGGGACCCATCCTTCTTTTTGGAGAATTGGTTCTTCAAATCTATTTTGGTTGGTTCTTCAAATTTGAATAACCAAAATAGATTTGAAGAATGGATGTGACATAAAGAGGACGAGTCCCTCCAAAAAGTACAACTTTTTGAAGAATATGGGATGTAAATTACAAAATCTCCCCTTGATATGTCAATTCTTGAAGAACCAAAATAGATTTGAAGAATGGATGTGACATAAAGGAGGATGAGTCCCTCCAAAAAAATACAACTTTTTGAAGAATATGGGATATAAATTACAAAATCCCCCCTTGATATATCAATTCTGTTCTTCATTTTGAAAATTTGAAGACTGGTAGGAGATGCTCTAACGGGCACCTAAAAAGCCGATAATCTTGATCATGTTCAGTCTTTTTCGGAAATTACCTAATTGCTTTTGCCATACTGATATGGACATAGTAGTACTTTTGGAAAGGGTGTTTCTTCTTCTTTTTTGATCTATGGAAAAGGGTACTTCCTTAAAGAAGTATAAAAATTTACCAAAGGTAGTTATAGTATATGTACATCATTGGTAGGGCAGACAAGGTTCAACAAGAAATGGAAACGTTGAATACTAATTGGCAACCTCTTTGGCAAATTCGCAAGAGAGAAAATTTATTGTGAATTCTCCAGTTTCGGTGAAAAACTGAGAATGTTTACCCATGATCAGACCTGGGAGAGGAATAGCCAAAATGCGTGTGAACTGACCCAGACACTCTTGATAGCCGAAAAGCTAAAAAAATAATTCAAGAATGTTATGTACGTATGATTAGAAACCCTATCCGATTATAGTCAAGTGTCAATAACAAAAGGTTTTCACCATTGTGCATTTTCCTCCAAATATAAGCCTCGTATTGAAATCCACGTGTTATTAATAGAATAGTACAGTACTTATTAGTTTTGCAAAGTCAACAATTACCGTACAAATAAAAAAGATAACATTAAAATCCCTAAAGATCAAGTAGAAATAGAGAATGGGAATTGACAAATAGCTTGTCAATTAGGTGAGAGGTACGATAGATGTCAATGTCTTAAAGTAACTGCTTGTTTCCCTTTTGACATGTTTTTCATTTTTATTGTACTCCCTCCGTCCCATATTGTTTGTATCTTTTAGAGAAGTGTCCATTTTGCATGTAAAAAATGATGTATTTATTAGAATTTTTTTAAAAAAAAAAATTTACACCAATTTTTTATACTCAATGAGATCTGTAACTTGGTGTAAAATTTTTTGAAAAAAAATTAATGCTAATACATTAGATTTTGAGTGCAAAATGCACGGAAACCCAAAAAGAGCAAGCAATTTGAGATAGAGAGAGTATACTACATTTTTTTGCATGTTATGATAGCTAAATATACGATCAATTTCAAGATAAAGCTCTCACTATGAATCTCCACATTGTACAATTAGTAAAAGACATAAGATCAAGTCTATATTAGACTGCAGATGATTCGTATAGAGATCATAATATAAAGTGAGAAAGACTTAAAAGAGTAACGGCAAATATTTAAGACACAAAATGAAATAAAACGTGTATACATATAGGACTCCGGGCATGTGGTTCTTTGTAAAATTCATCCTCTTAGAAAGATGCATTAAGATAAAAAAAAAATGTGTCTCTTGGAGAAAATCTCTTCATTTAAAATTTAAAATTTAAAGTTTTTAATGCAGCTAAAACGTAGAGATATGTATACATGTGTGTGCATGCATGCAATGCATGTAATGATTTCTTTTTTTTTTTTTTTTGGAGAATAGAGAGAATTTTATTAATCATTGCGCAGTGACGGAACAATTAGACCTAAATAATGCAACCAATTAGAGCGTCAGGAGATCGACCTGCATGTAATGATTTCTAGAGATGCCGAGATTTTTTTATTGCATAATGGATCGATTTTTTTTTTTTCCTTTTATTTTTTTTCTCTGAGGACAAACATTGAATTAAATTTGGTCTTTCCCTTGGGTTTTTGAAATATGTTTAATTCTTGAATGGGTTAAGTCCAGCTCTTTTACTGTTGGGCCTAGTCACGTTTAAAACGCATCTCAAAGCTCCACTAGACTTGGGGAAGTTTAAGAATTGTGACCATTGGGCTATTACAATTTTGGGCCCAAATGTGGCCCAGATAATTCCGGGCTATTGAGCGTATGAGAAAGGAAAAAAAATAAAATTAAATCAAGCTCCTACATATATTTGTTAAAATATTTAATAAACTGAACCTTTTGGTAGATAAAGACATACCCTTGGAGCATCTCCAAGGGAGATACCAAATGAAAACTAAACTACATTTGAAAAGTTATGTCAGCAAGAATAACTCCAATGAAGGTATCAAACTTGGTACGCTATTTTGATCTAGTTCTCTCACTCTTCACGTTTGAAGAGTAAGAAATGACTATTCAAATTGTTACATCATCAAATACAATAACGATAATTGGTGAATGAATTGATTTCTTTAGAAAAGTTAGTCCATAAAAATTTCATTTCCCTACCCTTACGATCGCCAGGGTGTACAAACAAGAAACTTGAATTTGGACTTTTGAAGTTGGTTTCGAATTCCTTTTTATCTTCTTCTCTTATTGTCTAGCCATACTCAACAAAATATGGCTGATCATCAAAGAATGATTAATCTTTATGTGGACGGAGCTTGGAAAAAAGGACATCTATGGAGTGGCTTGAGATTCCACGGCTCTACGCTACCCACCCTAATGGATCTGTGGTTCAAAAATATTCAGTTCTTGCTAGACTTCGAACCCCGCTACAAACAGAATTATTATTTCATCCTCCATGCTGTAAAATGGTCAATTCATCAACATTACACTTGTGCTTCCATTTATGCTGCTTGTTTAACTGGCAAATGTAGATAGGAGGGCAGAATGAGCGTCATTTCGAGGACTTCTTTTTGTTGCGCAATCTCAAACACGAGATTTCGAAGCTATCATTTTGCAAGATTTCCAAGGTTGAGCGCAAGGATATTCACCAGGTCCATTGTCTTGCTAAAAGGGCTCTGTTATCTTTCATGCAGTCTCCAAGTCTCCAATTACAGGACATCAACACCACCTTTTGTATAGGGCCACCGCAGAAGTTTCATTGTCGGTGTAGCTTTATTTATGTTATGTTGTTTATCATTGTAAACTGTTTTATTATTCTTAAATGCTTTTCTTGGCCTTTTGAATTATGGACATAATGTATTTTGAATTTGGAGTGTCTGGATGAAAATGTATAGAATGCATTTTGCAATGGGTGTAGCATTTTGGAGATATATGCAGAATACATTTTGTAGTTCTTTTTGTAATCAAAATGGAAAAGGTGAAAAAATGAGAAGTCAAAAAGTTTCTCCTACCCTCTTTTTAACTTCTCTTCTACTTTTTCAAAATTGAGAAGTCATTATGTAAATATTTACGGAATTTTCATGCGTTATTCTAAAAGGTGAAGTTTTATGTCGGTGGATTTTAAAGAGGCTGGAAATCTTCTTTTCATCTATCAAACTAATATTGGACTTTGCATTTTTTAATTAACATATAAACATATAAAAAGAAAAAAAGACATCTGAATTACTTGTGTACGCCTGCTGTCCCTTTGAAGGACAGAACTTGTTGTCCAAGGCGATTCTAGTATCGTTCCGATGATCGGAAACGTTCACTTCGAAGAACTCGTCGAATAGAACAAGTGTGTCAAAAATTAGCTCAATCGAATATCATTAAGTACCTTCTTGGAACATTTTTATCTTGAAAAGAATGTATCTGAACACTAGATCAAACCCATTGGAACCCATTATTGCCAAGTTATGTGTACCGCTCAGACACTTAATGATATCCAATCAAACTGATTTTTAGTATACTTGTTCTACTTGACGAGCTCTACAAAGTGAACGTTTCTTATCATCGAAGCAATACCGGAATCACCGGGGACAACAAGTGCTGTACCTCAAAAGGGACAGCAGCCCCCTTATTCCGTTTACGTGTCCACCTGCAGGTGGTCTCTAGCTTCCACCAGAGATCTAATGGTGAATTAAACAATCTCAAAAGTACAGCAAAGAAGACAACCAATATTTAGAAAACTCTCTGGGGTGTTCCACTAACAAAAATTGGTTTTTTTCAAAAATCGAGACATGTCATTCTCTCACAATACATCACATAAAAAACCGTGAAAAGTCAATTTTTTCAAAAAACTGGTTTAGTGGAACACCTTGCAACGGAGAACAAAAAACAAGAGTACAATAATTAATGTAAATATTATATGTATTGCAGACAGGAGGTGAACGGCAAGAGGCCCAATTAATGATTGTTCACTTGCTTGCATGTGAAATTATTAAGGTTGGGGTGGTGATGAGTCTTGATGCGAATAATTACCTACCATAATGCATAACATGCTCCATACCAGCCATGGACTCTCACATTGCTTTTTTTTTTTCCCTAACGGTCCGGGTGTTCAAGCCAGCTAAAGCGCACCTCAATTAATCTCCTTTTTAGGCCCAATCAAAAGTAGGTTATTCACGTCGATATTAGAAGATTCATAAAGAATTACTATGTTGCGGCCTGATTGACCAGTAGCAACACTAGCTTTCATTGATGCTAATTATCATGCCAAGTACGACAGAGGAATATAGTAAGCCATATAATGATTAAAATCACTATATTTTCTTGCCCATTGTTTATCACATGACGTGCCACATCCATTAATCCAATGTGCTTAGTTCCGCCACCAATGAGATTGGGGTTGTTATTTGGGGCACAACAGGCATTATTGTGCTCTTTATATCATGGGTTTCAGATCCCTGTGCCAAAGCCCCCTGTTGTGTTTGGGCAGTTGGATGGTGAGTTTTATTTTTGCGTTTTAAAAATTTATGTGTGATTCAACGGTCCAAAACTCCCTGCAACAGAGGAACATGGAGAATTTGGAACAGGGGATCTGGTTCCTATATCATGAGCCAAGTTCAAAAAGAGCTTCGGGGTTGTTCTAATTCCTAACTTAATTCCAGAATGAATTAGCTTAAGTCAGTTTGTAAGTCGTGAAGCGTAATAAGTCAGTTTTCAATTTAAGCCAGAAATTATCACAAGACTTTACTGTTGATTTTGTTCGGCTTGTCAGGTCAAATGTGAATGAAAAAGAATACCCTGATCAAATATCGACAGCCCCATGACTAAGATACGTTTAGGTTGAAGTTTATTTTCAAAATCAGGTTGAAGTTTATTTTCAAAATCATGTTAGCCATCAACCATTTTCAAGACTCACGTGTTTCGTTCTTGTTGATATTGATGTCCCATCGCATGGTAACTTGTTCTAGTACTTGTTATATTATTAAACATGAAGAAAAACGATGGATACCGGAGCAGACCGGAGCATACTTGTAATTAATTATGACACTTCATTTTTTGATAACTACACTTTAAGAATTTTCTTTTAAATCATTTCCCAAGAAAAAACTTAGGGAACTTTTTAATTAGATGGTTGGTCTACCACATGCCCTGTCAGTCTGTCACCCTGAGGATCCCTTCGTACAAATGGAGGCATAATCTCTGTCACCTTTTCGTTAATTCCAAGCCACCTCATTTTCTATGTAGTAAAAAAGGAAGACTTTGTGTAGTAGAAATTAAGTGTACTAATGACCCGTGAAACAAAACCGATCCGGGGGTTGTAGTGAGCATTCTGTGTGTGGTGAGTAATAAGGGTCGTTGATTTCTGTAATCGATGGTTCAGATTCACTAAGAATTATTACCGGTTAAAACATAAAAATATATCTGAACCGTTAATTGTCGAAATGAACGGCTCAGATAATCACTACACAGCTGTAGTGGGCAGTTCACTACAGGCCCCCGGGGTCCGAAACCAAAACCCTTTGTAATAGTAGTTTTGAGAGGGGAAGTCACATTCATGCTTATGAAACAACACTTTCTTGATGTGCCTAGCTTACTTTAAAGGGCAGTTAGAGTAAAGGTGAAGATCTTTTGACTTAGAGATTTGGCACCAATTGCATTTCTTTTACCAAAACCAAAACATTCCACAATAAATTAATCCAAACTAATTCTTTTATAACCAAGTTGTGTTAATAAAATCTATCATGGGCCGAGTGAGGACATGGCAACATGTGAGGGGCTTACTCTCCCATCTCACATGTTCAACTCCCACCATTGGCAACAAATTCTTAGCGCGATTGGAGATTTGTCTAATCGTTAACTTCGACATCCGAGATCATTCGACATGGACGTAAGCTAGTTTGAATACCTAATTATCAAAAAATAATATATAATACACGTTGGTACACGAGATGAGAACTCTAAATACTGTATGCTCTCTTTCTGAACAGAATTCAGTATAAAAAGTTAGATAAAATTTGAACCAAAACTCAGGATTTTACCCCATTACCAAATTAAGCAATTAACATTTTTTACCAGACTAAACTCTGAAATTTCCATAGCCTAGCCAGGGTTCCTTAAGAGAGCGATTTCCACACCTCTTTTTTTTTTTGTTTGTCAGTGAAATTTTTTTACATTGATATTATTAGAAGATAAAAAAAAGGGTGTATACTTATCAAAAAAGGGATGTGGAAATCATTTCCCTTTCCTTATCCATTCTCCCCTAAAAATTGTGACTGACACCAATTAGCAATACTGACCTTCGATGAAGTTTAATGTATTATTTTTCAATGGGAAGTTATTTCCATACCCCTCAAATTGATATCTACACCCTCTTTTTTTTTTTTTTTTAGCAAAACTTTTAGATATATATAGTGAAATTTATATGCGAAAAAGTTTCACTAAAAGACAAAAATATGTAGATATCAATTACCAACTGAAATTGAGTTTTCAATAAACGATCACGTGACAGCTGGTGCCGACCTAGAGAATGTTTTTGTAAGGATATGCCTTCGACTTGGGAAGTCCTGTCCTGTGACCATTTCTCCATTTGCTTGGATTGCTACATCCAAGGAAATTGCACATGGGGCTGCAAGGTGACTTGAAGCACTACCATGCCATTTATCACAAAGATCCAATGTATGTGCATTTACATATCCAAGATATATAGAGAGAGAGAGAGAGATCTCCAAGATAAGGATATAGAGATAGGAGAAAATTTTGGGTGCAAATAGAGTACCGCACATGTGGTGCCGAGCGGGCATCTTGGTCGTCCAAAAGTCTCTCTCTCTCTCTCTAAAATCCGGACCTTCCAAAATATTTTTGAATGGCTCAGATGCACACACACACACACTCTCTCTCTCTCTCTAAAATCAGGACCTTCCAAAATACTTTTGAACGCCACAAATGCACGTTGGGTTATGCGGTACCCAACTGGCACCCAAGTTCTTCTCTAGAGATAGCTAGAGAGAGGTTTGTCCAGCCAATGGTTTTTTTTATTTATATCAAATAGTATACATCAACGGGGTTAGAGAATAATAGTTAGTAAGTTAGCCCACAGAGAATCCAAGGGCTGTGTCCATAGCCCTAAACCACAAGCGCCCACGATGGGCTCGAACCCTAGCCTCCCCCAAGGGAAGAACCAGGAAATGCTATTGGGCTGAAAGCCAGTGGTACTAAGTCCAGCGAATTGGTGAGTTTTCTCCTCATATAATTGATCAGAGGTTCGATTCTTGAGGTCAAACCGCAAGAAAGAAATTTTTTATGAATCCTCTAGTCCCGACATAGATAGTACTCTGCCTTTGACCAGACCGATGAGGGGATTAGTCGAACATAAGCTGACTCAGGCACCTCTGACCATCGAAAAAAATAAAACATAGAGAGAGGTGTCATTCTTCCCCATATCTCCCATGTGATAGTGCAGCCTCACCTTGGGACCATTTTTATGGATTGGGTTTGGCTTCTCAGTCCACCCAGACAACTGTGAAGTTTGACCATCTCATGAAAGCAAATCTGCCGCCAGTGTCAAAAATCATCTTTTAATTTGCTGCGGTGTTAAAAATCAATGTTGGTTACTAGTTTGGTGTCATTTTGGCCTAATATCAAAACCAAATCATTGAATTAGAGTCAATTTCGAATGCTAATCAGTTGGCTTTGGATAAAATGAGATATCAGTAAAGCCAAATTTGATGCCGATATGGCTCATGAGTGGACTTGATTTAACTTAAGCTTAATCCTTCAAATGACTTGATTTTATTGAGTTGTAACAATATTGAATCATAGTAAAGAATTACTGATGTAAATGTTTCTTAGGTTACACGAAAAAAAAAAGAAAAAGATTTACTTGTCCTGTGATGATTAGTTTTGAATGTGAAGCTAACCAAATAGGCTGGTGCATTAGTTACCTGACAATTAAGGGTCTCGAAAAGCAGTGGCGGAGCCAGGATTTAGATTTCAGGGGGCTTACTTTGACAAATTGGCGGTCACCGGTTGGATTAAGATATCCCAATGTGGGAGGGAGAACGATAATAACAAAACCTAAATCAATCGTTGTGGTGGTAATCAAGAATGACACTTAGTGAAGACAATTGGGGGTCGCCACCAAAATGTTAAAGGTGCATCGGAAACTGTGTGTTTTTTTTTCTTCTTCCTCCTCAATGGATCGTTATTAACATTTATCTTAAAAAAATACTTGACAAAAGTTATGGAGCTTTTCTTTTGAAACTTAAAAAAAAAAATTACAAGTGACAAAAGTTATAGATCCGCCATTGTCGAAAAGCCTCTAATCAAGAGTTTGTCTCTCACCCGCGTGCTATTGATTCTTTTATTGGATCAGATCACACGAAACATCGCCCCTACTTTAATTATGTCCATGTTAATAGACGGTGACAATGATTTCCTGAAGTAATCCATTCAATGAGCAGGATACCTAGTTATTAAGAAAACACCTGTGAAGCTACAATTATATACAAGACTAACCATAATTAATCACCGTCTAATTATTCAGTGCTCGGGGACACTCCAATACCACACATTTTTGTGAGTATGAACGGACGCCACATTTATGTATCGTGCTCGGATAACTCGAAGCACCACATAGATGTGCTACCGGGACTACTGGATAGTTACTCACCTATACAGTGCTTAAACACTTTTTTCTTTCTTTCTTTCTTTCTTTTCCTCTTAAAACAACTACTTATTTTTATTGAGTAAAAGTGCTGCCATCTTTACACCAAACATTGGACCCATCTTTTTGTCCAAATTCCAACTAGAAACATTGTAATTGCATTAGTTCGGTAGGTAAAATGGGTAAGGGGTTTGATCAGAATTCAGACCTAATATTTGAGCAGTTATCAACTTAATTAAAGGATCCTCACTGAATCAACTACTAACAAATTAATTAGGTTACCTGAATATATCAGAATATTCCGCGAGACTTCATAAAGAACAAACCAAAAAAAAAAAAATACTTGGATTTGTTGCATCTAAACCTCGGCTCGACAAGAGTTTCGCATTTGGGCCTGACTATTAGGCAGACAATGAGACTTAAACATTAATTGTTTCTTTGATTGTATACGATGCGAGTTAAGGATATAGTGCATTCTAGATTTGAGTTTATATGACGTGAAACGCATTCGAACTAATGATCTAGTGGTTCCAAAATTTAATCCATTTCAAATTGCTTTTGTTTCTATTCTTTTTCAGTCTTTACAAAAATAGATAGGGTTTTTACATAATTTTTTGAATATTTATTTTCTTAAGCTCTGTTTTTTCGTAGGTAAAACATTTTATGTAGAAAGTATTTAAATTGAGTGGGTATGGAAAATAAAGATCTTCTTTTTCCATTCCCCCTCTTTTATCTAAGGATTTCATCCTGTGTTTTGAAGAGGAGATAGAAAAAAGAGAAATTATTGAAAAGGAGGAATCAAACAAGGAGAAGGAACGAAATTTCCTTCCTCTTTCCAAGTTAAGAATTTAATTATAAAGAGAAGATTCTTTTTTCTAATTTTTTTTTCTCTTTTTTCAAAAAATTGTCCCAAACTTGATGAGCAGGAGCGGGCTACATGCACAAAGATATATGATTTGAACTGATGCTATTACTAATTCTGATTTTTAACTTCTTAACTTTTATTTAGATAAAATATTTTGTGTGATTGGTACCTTTATTGTCATCTAATGATCGATTGAAATTCAAATGGAAAAGCGTACACTTGTATTGCGGCACAAATTCGCGTGCATCTTATTGTACTCCTCACTAGTAGAGATATTCGAGGTTCTTTTTTACTCTCTTTTTCAAAAAATTTGTCCACTATGAAAATTCTTGTCATTTTTTGGATCCGAAAACCAAACACCTTCAGCATAGTTTTTAGTAACTTTCTTTTCACTAACTTAAACATCTCAAATAATTTTTCAAACCAGTAAAAAAAGAATTTGTTGAAATATACCCGAAGGTGTTCCATTAAGTTGTTTTTTAAAAAAAAAAAAAAACTTTTCGCTCTTTTCAATAGGTCATTCTCCTCACAAATTGTCGGATCTTGAGTTTTTGACTTTAATTTGTTTGTTTTTTTTAAAATCTCTCGCCCTTTTCAATAGGTCATTCTCTTCACAATGTGGGATCTTGAGTTTTTGACTTTTTACATTTTACGATATATAAAAATCATCTTTCATAATGTCAGCGTGATGAGAATTATTTACTTTATTTATGGAACGAATTTAAGAAACGCATGAATGATCAGTGGAGTATTAAAAAAATAACGTCAGCGTGATGAGTAAAATAGAAGTTAATTTTTTTTTTACCGTCTTTTTCGTTCTTTTCGAAACCTTTTTTTAACCGTCATCCCCCTCCTTTATATAAACGGAGAGAACAAAAAGTGTACAAAAAACCGTCGACCAAACTGGCAATTCTCTCCCACCTTTTCCCTCTCTACCCGCACCCAATGCCGCCGGGGATTCCGCCTGCGCCACCTCCTCCGCCGTAACACCGCCACCACCATATCTTTATACCGCTTCTCTCGACCCTACGAGACATATCCTTCGTTATACTACAAAATAACTCTATCTTGAAATGGCAGTTACCAAGCAACAAGCGGCGTCAGCTCGGGAGCTGAACCACCGAGTCCTAACCTGCCTCCAGAAGCTCTCCGACCGCGACACCCACTCCGCCGCCGCAACCGAGCTCGAAACCATCGCTAAAACCCTCTCTCTATCCTCCATCCCTCCTTTCCTCTCCTCCATCTCCTCCACCGACCAAACCGACAAATCCCCCGTCCGCACCCAATGCATCCGACTAATCTCCCTCCTCTCCGCCTCCCACGGCGACTCCCTCTCCCCTCACCTCTCCAAACTCCTCTCCGCCGTCCTCCGCCGCCTCCGCGACCCCGACTCCTCCGTCCGCCTCGCCTGCGTCCACGCCGCTTCCTCCATCTCCGCTCACGTCACCAAACCTCCCTTCACCTCCATTGCCAAACCGATACTCGAGTCTCTCGTCACTGAACAGGCAAGCACGGACAGTTTTAAAATGCACTTGTAAATTTTATGCAGTTATAATTATAGATTAACATGCCTTATCAATTGAATAGGTTAATCGAAAATATTTGGATAGTATTTTTACAATTTCGTATTGGCAATCTTGAAATTTTGCGCTCATCCGCTGTGAACAGGAAGTGAATTCTCAGACCGGCGCTGCGCTTTGTCTTGCGGCGGCGATCGACGCGTCACCTGATCCGGACGCTGTTTACTTGAGGAAGGTGTTGTTGCCGAGGGTGGAGAAGTTGTTGAGGAGTAACGGATTTAAGGCGAAGGCGGCGCTGTTGACTGTAGTTGGAAGTGTGATTGAAGTTGGTGCGGTATCGAATCGGGAAATGGTAAGGACTTTGGTGCGGTCTTTGGTTGGGTTCTTAGGGAGTGAGGATTGGGGGGTGAGGAAGGCGGCCGCGGAGGCGCTGGTGAAGTTGGCGGTGGTGGAAGGGGGAATGGTAACGGAGTATAAGGCGGCGTGTTTGAAGACGTTCGAGGCGAAGAAATTCGATAAGGTTAGAGTTGATTTCATTTCATGTGCAAAGCGTGATCTGATCTACAAATTTTGAAAAAGATGAAACTATCGAATTGGAATTAATCTAAAATGAAATTTCAGGTGTGAAAGTAGAATAGAATCTGAAAGTGGAAAAAAGGGCAGAAAAAAAAGTGAAATGGCAGTTTTATTTTTCCCCTTCTTGACAGTTTCTTTAGATCGGGTTAGTTTTGGTGGAAAAGTGTGAACGCGTCTCAAAACTCTGAGCAATTTTTGGGTGCAGGGCGGACACCACGTGTCTGTGCCAAACACCCATCTTGACCGTCCAAAACATTTTTGAGCGGTTCAGATTTAAAGGAGAAAAAGAGGAGAGAGAGGGAATAACTCTGGGCCGTCCAAAAGTGTTCTGGATGATCGGATTGGGTGCTTGGGCACGGACACGTGGTGCCCGCCCGGCTCCCAAATTTTTTTTTTCAAAACTGACCTTTTTTTCATTGATGGATTGGCGATGAACATTGGTATGATGATGGATGGATTCGTAATAGGATTTGCAAATGTGGATTGGAATTGAGTATGGTTTTTGTTGATGTTTTTTGGTGTAGGTGAAGATTGTGAGGGAGACTATGAATCAATTGGTGGAGGTTTGGAAGGAGATTCCTGACTTTTCAGATGAGATCTCATCCCCTCCTGAACCACAATCTTCGTTTAGAGGTACAAAATAACTTCTTCTTTTTCTTTTTTTTTTTTTCCTTTCCGGACTTGTTTATCCAAACTATTTGATCAAATTCATGTGGTCTATTGTGGTAAAATGTTTTACATTTATGATCTGTGAACTTGGATATAGGAAAATGATAATGCCAAAAATGTTTTTTTTTTTAATGCCAAAACTTCAGTGTATAAAAAAGGCTTCTACCATGTGTAGATTTCAAGCTTTTTATACATTAGAGTTTTGGCATTAACCAAAAATAATTTTCGCATTATCACTGCCCGATAACTGTCGGAGTATATATACCCATTAGGACATTGATGTTGATTGGATTTCAAACCCCTAGTCTTGAAAAAAAAATTCAGAAAATTTTCAAACCCCTTGTAACAAAGACAGTTTGCTAGGACTTGCAGAGTAAGAATGTTGGCTAGCAAAATTTGACATTTTAAAACTAATCCTCTATCCTAGTTTTGATACTTTTGGATCGATTCCTAGTCCACTTTGATAACTGGAATCTTCTATCAATGTGATTATCATGTGATTCATCTTTACATTTTAACTGAATATGAGGGATATGTTATCTTGAAATAAATGAATCGAGATGCAGGCTGTCTTTTTCTAGATAGCTATGTTCAAAAATTGCCTATCATTATGATATTCCGCAAGGTTCATCATTTCTAGGTGCTCTACAAAATAAGCAAAATTCTACTATTTACTTGTCCCTAGTATTTGCACTTTGTATTTTTGAACCTTGTCTCTTTCCAGGAGTCGCTCAAGTCCTTTACCTTGATTTGTTAGTTTCTGTGATATTAAGTTCGTTTTTGTTTTCTTTCGTCTTTTTTTCCTGTTTGGGCAGATGATCCAAGTGATAGTCGAGATCCAAATGGACCCAAAACTTCGTTCTCCGTGCCGTCTAGAGCTCCTCAAATGAGGAAGAAAAGCATCCCAACTAAAGAGCCTCCTTTACCTGATTCAATTGCAACTACTGCACATAAAATAAGTCCTCTCGACAGTAGAGACACAAAATCAGGACCAGCAATATTCCGTAAGCTGGATAAGCAAAAGCCCACCAGTTCAAAAATTGAAATTGCTACCACTCATGCTCCCTCCAAGACGGTGGTTTCTGAAGATGATTCTAGGAGTAGGGATGAGAGAGGTCCGGAGAAAGAAGATAATGCGAGAAGTAGATTCACAAATCTAAAAGCAAAACGGGCTCTCTTGAATAGGAATGCAGATGCCAAGATGCTTAAATTTGGTGGTGTCAGAGCTGGATGTCGTGTTGCTCCGTGTTACGAGGAGAGCTCGGAATCAACCGTTGCAGTTAGTAAAGTTTCTGAGGAAGTGTACAGAGAGCAGAAAGAGTGTGAGGATCTATCATTGATCCGCATGCAGCTTCTTAATATAGAAAATCAGCAGTCCAGCTTGTTAGATCTTCTCCAGGTAATTTCCCTTCCATATGAACATTTCATTTCATCTATAAAGAGTTTAAAATTTTCCGCATATGGGATGACATAATTATTCGGCAAGAGTCATATGTCGATGCTAATGTAAGTAAGTATCACTATTACTTATTTGATTTGAAGTTTTGAGAGCCATGCTACTCAAAATCTTAAATTATGGCGCGTTGACTAATTGGAATCAGCCCAAGGTTCCCCATACCCTTTCTTGCATAAGGGTTTGGTTCTGCTGGGTGTTGATAGTGTGCAACTGAAGATTCTGATACCACTTTCATGTTTTGGTTAATAGTGGTACCAGTAAATGCTAAATGCATACCTAAAATGAAGCAATTAGTAGAAAATGTGCAACATATTGTTGGAATCATGCACTATGGAAAAATAATCCAAAAACACAGATGATTCCACAATGTTCTAAAACTTGCTAGGTGCTAGTCGGGCGGAGAAGGGAGCCTAGGGCCTAGGCGCCAACTAGTCGCCTTACTAATCTAGGTGTTGGACCACCACCTAGGCGGGGACTCCTAGGCCGACTTTTAGAACTCTGTGATTCCACCAAAGCTTTGGTCATGCCGACATAATGCTGCTAAGATAGCAAGGGAGAGAATAGACTTAGTTTGGTCATATGCAAAGGATACTGGTTCATGCAAAAGTCAAGGAAAAGTGGGTGTAAAAGGGACATAAGATTAATGCTAACGTGGGTGTAAAAGGGACATGGATTTGGTAAATTTATAGATTGTATGGCTCTTTTCAGAGCAGAATGACATAAAATTTCATGTAGCAATTGATTGGGACACAAGGTGTAGTTTGGTTTGGTTAAACGAATTCACAGTATGAGTTAATTTATGTATGGTTTTTGAATAATATGGAACCTCTCTGACATTTTACACATGTTCCTCCTTCAGAAATTCATGGGCAGCTCACAAAGCGGAATGCTCTCTCTGGAGACACGTGTACAGGGTTTGGAGCTGGCACTGGATGAGATCTCCTACGACTTAGCCATGACAACTGGAAGAATGTCAAAGGTTGACTCTGAAGGATCCACATGTTGTAAATTACCTGGTGCAGAATTTTTGCGTCCCAAGTTCTGGAGGAGAACAGAACCCCGAAACTCAGCCTCACACTTCTCTTCATCCAGAGACACACACCCAATCGCTTCCCCGCCCAACATAGCCAATAGTGATCGAAATTTTGAAACATTTAAGCTGGAGACCAGAAGATTTGGTCTGCAACGTGGTCGTGGGTTTGTTGTGAACCCTTTGGCTGAGATTCAGAGTGTGTCCCATGGGATTTCAGAGGTTTCCTCCAATAGAGTTTTGACGAATGCTCGAAATGCAGTACGATATTGAAGTTAAGGATATCTACTTGCCAGTATATCAGCAGGTAATGACAGATTCCATTGCAGCCTCTTCATTTTCTCTGTTTTCTCATCTTAGCTTTCTGGGAGGGAATTGGAAGCGAGTACATAGGTAAAGAAAATGAAGCAAAAAGGGAAAAAGACCGGGAAAAAAGCTTTTGGTCTCTGAAAGATACTAAGTATTGAGTAATTTCATTACCTTCCATTTTCCATCCTCTTAACTCCAATGCCTAGAGTCTATTTCAGCCTCCTTGTTGAGTAAAATGGTGGCCTCTGGACAAGGACCCGGGGGGCCTGTAGTGAGTATCCAAGCCGTCCATTTCAGCAATCAATGATTTAGGATTATTTCAATACTCTTTACTGGTAAGAGTATACTTTTAATTGGTAAGAATGCTTAGGCGAATCTAAACCATTTGTTGTGGAGATCAACAGTCATGATTGCTCACTACAGGCTCCGCGGATCCCCCTGGACAATATGTTACTTTCACATTTCAACTTGTTTCCATCAGCCCAGCCTTTTTGTTTTTCTAATTGTTTGAATTTCTTGTTTCTTTCGTGTTTTCTGTTCTTTTTCTTTTTTTCTTTTTTCTAGATAAATTATGTTTGTGGGTATGTGCTAAGTAAATAATTAGGCCAGAATCTTGCACATCCATTGACCTGACATGTGCTATGTTTCTTGCTTTGCTTCCATGTGCCAGATGAGCTGCTGAGGTCAAATGAAGTCTGGATTTAGTTACAAATTCAGCTGCGACCAACCTGAGATATGATCCGGTTACTGTTGGGATATGAGATGGATTATGATAAATACACAGCAAAAGCAGCTTTTGATTGAAGCAATTGTGCTTACTACACAGAAATCCGAGCATGCTCGGTCAGTAGACTTTCATTTAGAAACAGATCCTGAGTTACTGGAGAAGGAAGGAAGCTCATTACAATTTCCATCAGTCTTGGTACAAAGCTTTATGCTTATAGAGGTCTTTCCTTTATTTTCATTCCAGTATTTGTTGGCTAAATCATATAAAAAGGTTTGTTATAATGGTGATTAAACATGTTTCTACGATGAGATCGAAATTTCAATTCACTTTACTCCAGAGCGGTGGCAAAAAGGAAACATAGAAGTTGTATAATCTCATATGATTCTACACAATTGCTAAGCAAACCAAGCAACTTGAGCTCTTACCATGCTCTTGTATCGAATTGTAGTTAGGATCCGGGGATCCTGTAGTGCTGTGCCGCACTATAACCCTGTAGTGCAACACACGAGCCGTTAATCTCTGCCATCAACGACTCGGATTTCATCTTAGCACTTGCACGATCCGAGCCATCCATTGCCGAGATGAAATCTGAGCCGTTTGATTGCTAAGATCAACGGCTCGTATGCCGCACTACAAGATCCCCAGATCCCTGTAGTTGCACATGTTTGATATTGTTTAGGCTAGTTGGACACTTCCAAAATACTGCCAGAAGGTATGGAAAAAGAAAAATGAAGAAGACCGGAGAGAGAGAGAGAGAGAGAGAGAGAGAGAGAGAGAGAGAGAGAGAGAGAGAGAGAGAGAGAGAGAGAGAGAGAGAGAGCTATGTCATGTTAAGTTCTTGACAGAAGAAAACATAATGCCTAAACAAAAATGACCTGGGGGTTGCATGAATCCAACAATTTCCAGTTGAACAGTTGAATTTGATACATAGTTTATAAATTCACCTCTTTAGATCAAAGAGAACTAAGGGTTCACATATCAACCAAGAATAAAAAACCAAAATGCATGAAACAGCAGCAAAAAAGTCATTGCGGATTCTGCTCGTTGGAACCATCCTTGTTCGTTTTCTGCAGAAAATGAGCGATATGTCAGGGAGCTATTTGGAAACACATACAACAGCATAACATAAGAGAATAAAACCAACGCTATAGTTAGAACGCAACTCAAATGGTCCTGCAAATACATGGTTCAACAGCTTTTACAAATGAGAAGAAAGAAAAGCCCATCCATAATCCAGAAACCACTTTCTTTTTTTGGTGCATAAAATGGAAGAGTAGGTATGGTACCCCATCACCTCCGCCATGAAGTCTTGGCCCGCCACACCACACTACTATTTGTAGGGGACCCCATCCCACAGCACCCAGTGGCGGAACCAAGATTCAGATGCGGGGTGGCACCGTTCAATGGAAATCTAGTCACATGTTGTGTAGAAAAATATGAAGAAGAAAATTAAGTTTAAATGGTATCTAAAGTAAAAATACATCTAAATTAGACAATTACTCTAATCATTTTGTATTATATCATTCTCGTAAAAACAAGAGAGAAAATTAAAGTTCAGGAAAAAATATAAATATTAGGGGATGCCTATAATAGTATTATTTATATGCCTTACAATTAATGCTCTGTTTGGTTGTTAAGGAAAGAAGTGGAAAGGAAGGGAAAATTAAAAAAAATTCCTCTCATTTGTTTGGTTTCCAAGTAGAAGGATAAAGGAAAAGGAGAGGAAAACAAGGTGAAAATTAACTACTGTTTTTCTCTTCTTCTCTCTCCCATAAATGCATATTTTCATTTCTCTTTCACAGAATCAAACAAAAGAAACAAAGAGGATTTCTTTCCCATTTCTTTCTCATTTCACCTTTTTTATTCTCTCTTCTTTTCCACTTCCTTCCACAACTTCCAAACAGAGCTTAAAGTTGCCAGCCTGGTGGCACACGGAAGGTTTTTTTGGAGCTAGGCGTCTCGTGTTCAAACCCCTATTTCTTGATTGATTGGCTTTTGTATAGAACACGCGACCTAACAGGTAAAGGACCAACACCTTTCCACTGAGCTACACATTGCTTGCTTGCGTATAATCAATGCAACCAAGACAGAAATGACAAACCACTTGTACAATGCACACAAGGAAAATATTTTAACCACATTACCAAACACCAATACTTGACAACAGCATGCATTTTACTTAAAATGCCTTTTCAAAGAAAATATAGCCACACCAAGACAAATTAAGAGTTTCTCCACAGGGTAGGTTAACCACATGTTACTGCCAAAGTTTGTCAAGAAGCTAAATTTGAGCTCTTCCTTAATCTTGTGCTAAATTGTTGCATTGCTGAACTTCATAACAAATATGGAAAGCCTCCTTGATTCTACTTTCTACATCTCCCATGATGGAACCACCTCTTTGCCTCTACATCTATCGTGATGGGAGCCGCATATAACATTTCTCATTTGAAGTTTTGAGAGAGAAATATAACTAAGAAATAACCTTTGGACCATTGTATAGCATTACTAGCATATATCTTTCTAAAATATAACTAAAATAAATAGCAGAAAGAAGGGGCAGGGAGGCACCACCCTAGTATGAAAGTAAGAAGTCTGCACAATAACCAAAGTATTAAAATGAAAAGACAAAGAGGATCCATAAACCAGCAATAACAGCTAAAGGAGCACAGATAAGGGGAGAAGAGCAGTCTGAAAATCCCGTATACTTGTCAGTACAATAACACGCAGAATTGGATTCTCCATCTCCATGCTTTACTTTGTTGTACCCTTCATTTTGCTAGCATGCTGCCGAAAACAAGCCCCAAGGCACCTGCCTCTTTCCAAAAGGCCTGAAAGGCCACTAGGAAACATTTATGAAACTCAAATATTCTTGGGACATCCTCTAACATATGACATTCTGATATTGTTCGTTGAACTTTAGAACATCACCGTTGGAGATGCTTTAAGAAGTGATGATTCTGATGAATATATAAGGTCGTTGGCATCCGTCCACGGGTGATAAGGTTCTTTTTACATGGATTCAACTACATGTTTTGATTGTCAATGCCAAAATTTTAGGGTAAAGGACTTTGCTTTAAATGTGTCCAAGAGTAGGGTAAAGGTATCGGGAGACATCCTGATTCTTGAAGAGAATATAACCAAGGATGTGGTAAGATTGAGTCACCTACTTTCGCTCCAGTTTTTGTTATTTTGAGCCTTGTCTACAGAGCTACCTGGTCTCGCTTGCTTGTCTCTCCTTGTAGTCGAACTACTTTGTTCCTTAGTTCCCTATACCACTTTGGAGTATTCAGTAAACAAACTACAAAATCCCACATTATGGGTGAGTCATTTGAAATTGGAGAAATTTGAATTGGATTAAATTAACAATGAACACTTCCACTAATGTCGTTTAGTAGAGTTTAGTTTGATTTTATTCATATGGGAAAACTTCTCGAATGACCCCACGACAGAATCCTTCGAGTTGCCACAGCTCCAAGCCATAGCATTTGACACACCCAAAAATCCTAAAACAAAGATTCTGGTAAATACACTCTTATAAGGCTATAATCAATACATATTAACCATGCATTTAGTGCGGTCTAATTATGTTCTAAAACAGAACTGGGGTTCCTCCACAGAATTGGAAAAATACACTCCTAAAAGGCTATAATCAAGAGAGCTAAGTTTCCTATGCTTTTCCTTGTTCTCTTTTCTTATCTCAAGACACACAAGACAATTAGATTTACGTGCCCTGAAAAACAAGGAGTAACCCAGAATTCGAATGAGACAGTAAAAGTCCAAATCCCTAATTACCATTAAAAATCAAAGCACAAAGCGTTTGAACCAACGAGCAAACTCACAAACTCAAGCTGCTAAGCTCAATAACAAAAAACCATAACCAGATAAAATTTCATGCAATAGACAGGAAAAAATTGCGCATTTAACCAAGCGGTTTGGGTATTGTAATTCGGAACGATGATGGTTCTTTTAGAGCTGCGAGAGCAGTCCATGTTGGCAATCTAATGGACCCATTGGTACTTGAAGGGATGGCAGCTAGGGAAAGCCTTGTCTTTGCTCAAGAGTTGGGTCTGCACAGGATTCATTTAGAAGGGGACTCTCATCACATGATTCAGATGATTCAGAAGAAGGAAGAAGTATTTACTGAGGCAGGAACTTTGGTTGAAGATATTCAGCGAATATGGCAGGACTTTGAAGGGATCAGAGCAAGCTTTGTTAGACGGCTAGGCAATTCTGCGGCGCACTTGGTGGCCAAAGATGCTGTGAGAGGGAGCGGGACTCGTACTTGGGAATTCTATCCCCCCCCTTGGCTATCCTCCTCTCTTTAAGAGGAGAAGTGGCCCAATTGATGTAATTGGTTTTTCTGTTCAGAGCGCATTAATGAAATTGATTCTAAACTTTGGAAAAAAAAAAAAAAAAATCATGTAGGATCCACTTCATATTAGGTATTAGGGGTGTGTGGAGAGAGAGAGAGAGTTGGGTTAATTACCGATTGGGCGTTATGCCAGGAGATGCCGCGGTAGAGGTTGACGGAGAAGGTGGCGGCGAGATAGATGGTGGCGACACCGAGGCCCGCCGTGAAGGCCTTGAATGCCCACTCCCCTGTCTTGCTTGCTACTCCCATCTCCTCTCTCTCTCTCTCTCTCTCTCTCTCTCTCTCTTCTTCTACCAAACAAAAAGCAGTTTTGACCCGGTTTCGTTTTTGTTTCCATTTTCCTTTTTCGGAAAACACATGGGTGCGGAAATTTGTTACAGAAAATGTACAAAATTTGTATATTTGGACCCACTCTGGGCTCATACGGATAATCAAAGCCGTTAATATTTTTCAAAATAATGTTTACTTATACCTCATAAAAAATTAGCTCAATCAGATATAGGTAAATGCTTCATCCGTTATCCAATTTTTGCTTCAGAAACTACATAAATCGATAGATCATTTACCGACATCTGATTGAACTGATTCTTTATGAGATACCTATAAACATTGTTTGGAAGAACATGAGTGGCTCCAATTACAATGTCCGATACGAGTTATTCTAAAATCTGGATCATTGAAAACACTTTTGACAGTCTAAAAAAGGGCGCTAATGGGGTGCTACATGAACCCGATTTTGGTTTTGGAGTCTCATATAAATGATCCAAGTTCATTAATTTTAAAATATTTTTTTAAGTGAGTCTATTAAAACTCAACTAAAACCGGATAACCATAAGTGTTTTATCTAAACATTCTAATTTTTTATGACGAATTTTCAAGAAAAATTTGACAATTAGATCAACCATTTACAGTTCAGCTAATTTTTCTGAAAACAATTCCAAAACTTAACTCCCCTGTTCCATTTTGTTGAGTACATTTTTCGAATTTTTGATGTCTCGGAATATTGCTACGCTTCAAAAGGTCAAAGAATAAAAGTAACAGAGTATTTTTGTAGCGATATCCCTTAAAAATAAATACGAATAACTTAAAAGTGAAGACAAACGGAAAATGTTGAGAATATGTAAGGCAAAGCGTGACACAAGTCAAATCAAGCTTCACAAACCCAACAAAAACTTTGTGCTCTCAGAAATTAAAAGTAGTTTTGAAAAATCTTTTTCTTTTTAGGAATAACTAAGAATGTCCCAACCGGCTTACACGTTACTTTGGTAAAATCTTCCGAATCCTTCTATTCTCCCCAAAAACGCCCAATCGCAACATCCATTCAAGCAAACTGCATCCTCATTTTCTTATATCAACTAGTGCAGTTAGTAGCTACCCTCAAAACCCTAAACAACCTTGTTTTGCATTAAAAGAGCAACATAGCAAACCATATTCAGAAGGTATAATCCTATCCATTGCTAAGCTAGAAAAAAAGAGAGGAGAGAACCAAGTTTAAAATATGCAAAATGCGATATCCCTACCCAAAAAACAGTCGATGGGTTACTTTACTATGGAAAGAGATGCATTGAAAGAAATACAACAGTTATAATAGTTTGATTCTGTAAATTTCCCATGAATCAGAAACTCAAGGATGTACAATTGCTCAATGCAGCACGCGGCAGTTTGAGAGAATTCTCTTGAAGAATGATCCCTTTGCAGCAGCATTGTTGTTTGCTTTCCCCTCATCTTCAGCACCCTTTACCACTCCAATGCATTAGACGACGACAGGATTTACTGTCACCATTTTTTCTCAGACAAAGATACAAGCTGTGCAAAAAAATGAAGGAAGAAGGGTTACAAATTACTACCACATAGTGCGAAACAGAACTTGCCATGAAAATAGAACACATCAATCTACACACATACACATGCCAAACAAAAAAAAAAGAGAGAAAGAAACAGCAGCTATTTACATGCATGGAATTTCTTCTATATTCCATTTTGTAAAACGCTAAGAAGCACAGAGACTTCTATGGAGGAGGCATGTCGACACTCCAAAAAGTGTGTCCAACACCAGGGGTGGCTTCAGGATTTTAACTCAGTAAAAGTACAAAAAGATTGTATACAAAACACTATATCTAATAAATGTATTTATTTTGGTTGAAAACTTGTCGGGCCTAGTTTATTTTATTATGTTGAGCTATATGATCTACTTACTTACTTACAAATTCGAGTGATCATTTATTGTGGGTTTATAACCATGCCAAGGCCAACTTTCCCATGACATTATGGAAGGTCTTCCAAAAAATTTGCTTGTGACTCAAGATAAACCAGGTGCCAAGAAAAGGGACAAGCTGAAGTCTCTTGGTTATATATCTCTGCATCCTAAGATATAGGGTTTAGGAAGGTACAACACTTAGACACGGCTTCAAACTTACTAGTAGTGCACAATGTCATTGAATGTAGGTTTTTAGTAAAGAAAATAGAGCTAGAAGATTAGCTTTATCAAAGAAAGTTTTTTCATGCCTAGTCTCACAATGAGTTGCTTTCCAGTTCCCAATGTCACTATGCAGCGGGAGCTATTATGGAATGAGAATTATCTTGGTTGTGTTTGGTTAGATAGTTTAGTTTAGTTTTGATGATGTCATCAGGTGTAATGAGTGGAGAGAGATAGAGAGAGAAATGAGAGAAATGATGATGTCATCAAAACTAAAACTAAAACTAAAACTAAAACTAAAACTAAAACTAAACTGGGAAACGAACAGGGCCCTTATGGTTATGGACTTTGTATCTTCCCACAATACTTGTGTAGGCTTTACCTAGTGGGAGGATAGGATCTCAAATTATATCCGAAGTACAAGTAGGCTAGAATGGAAGGACTGTAGAGCCATAGATGACTAAAGTTAAACATCAATCAACACAAATGAATTAGAAGTACACAATCTGTCCACACTCATATGCTGGTTGACACAAATAAAGCATAGGAAAACATTTTGAGCACAGGTTTGACCCTCAACCTGGTTAGTGGTTACAATAGCTAATGGGGAAATTTAGGACACACAATAAGGTCGTGCCTAATTAATTCATCAAAATGTACACATCAGATAAACCGAGATAAGTAGCAGACTCTCACAAAAGCTTTGCAGCTAATAAAAATTGGATTAGTGCAAACTTCTTTAATGGATTTCCCACATGATCACTGGCTGAGGTGAAGAAGACACTTAGGCATTAGGACCTTGAAGCTTTTAAAGGCTTTGTACTCAATAGCCAATGGAAAAGTAAAGGGGATCCTCTAGATAGTACTAATAATCTACAAAGGAATTGCTCATCTTTCAGCAATATTCAGGGGAAGGATTGATAATATCTTGAGGACAGTAAAACTCTTGCAGAATCTCATTTAGCAGAAATGATTATGCAACGGCAGGGGTACATGACTTACCTAGGAACTTTACTAAAAAATATATCACATGTGAATCCCAATTAAAGCAAACCCAATCCTAGAAATGCTTTACCACATGTAAAAAATATATCAGTAAATGTTCACAAAAACTTCCCAAGATTACATGTAAACGACTTGGAAAAGGTCAATGAATAATTCAAGTGCGAAGGTCAGGAACACTTTTGAACCAGGACCAAGCTCAATATTAATGTGGGACTCTACAGCGGTTTCTAAATGCTGAGATATATCTAATTTTATGGCCAAATTTGTCTGGAGAATCTGGGATAGTTCGGTCCATTGTGGGTGGAAACACAACACTAGGATGAGATTGATCAAGCACTGTTGTTTAACATGGCACTAGGATGAGATGCTTGAATAACTAGAGATTTTGTTCGCCTTTTCATGTGGATAATCTGTGACTTGAATAATTAGTTTTGGGACCCTAGAAATGTTGTTGAACATCCATGAACCCACCTTGTAAAACTTTGTACAGTGTAGGTGAGCTCACTCTCTCCTTCACACACACAAAATAGCCTGTGATAATAAAATGAAAGTTGTAGAACAACATTGATATGATGACCAAATTTTAGTACCAAAGTTTGATAATATCTAATGCATCACTAATTGGTTTTATGGGTCCTACCTTTCACGTCTCTTATGCACTCTATTGTCCTCGAGATTTGTAGTAACCAAATTTGGTGGTTGGGCTCTTGCATTGCCTCGCTTAAAAATGGGGTTCCAATACACACATCCCTTACAGACTTTCATCTTGGCTTAATATGTGTGTGTGTGAGAGAGAGACATTTTATACAGATGTCAGGAAAAAAGTATTCAACCCACCATTTAATGATGGGTCATTCAATCACTAGCGTCACAGAGCACCTGGAGACCCACCGATTCCATAGGCATCGAAGGGTCTGGATGCACATCTAATTTCCCGCAAACAACTTTACAAGAAAGGTGATCAAATATTATACCGTCCAAAAGAACGTAACATAAAGTCATAATGAAACTTGAGAAGAAGTTGCAAAACAGTCTTCAAACTTCAAATATGTAATTACGTAATGCCATCTAGTCATTCAGCAACAGGACAAGTTGCCTGGAAGGGTACACACTACACAGTTACTTGGTTCTATCAGTAAAATCAAATCCAGTTGGCAAAGATTTAGAAAGACCAGCTGGGCTAATGCTTGTAATGCAAATCAAAGCCGAATGGACACCATTCAGCAGATACCTAAGAAGAAGCGAATATTCATTGGTACACATTAACAAATATGCAAGCAAGAAAGGAGATTAATATAACCAACCTGATGAGCAACCTGTGTCCTGTGCTACACGCCGACTGTCTTGAGGGGGATCAGTTATAGAGCTAGACTTTTCTGTCTCCAGCATCTCATTTTGCTTCCCTGCTGCCTTTTTCAACGGACTACTCTCTTCAAGAGAGGCATTCCCGTTAACCGTAGACTCTCTCTTCCGTTTTCTTTGGAATGTGAATTTGATAACCCTACTACCAGTTACACGTTGGTTAGGAATCTCATTATTTAAGCCAGATGTATTTGTCTTTGGGTTTACTATTGGTACATCAACTTTCTCAACATCCGTCCTACAAATCATAGCCCCTTCACTGTCACCGAATTCTCTTTCGTGGCTTGTCAACTGTAATTCATCTGTTGATGCGTTGTCCTTGTTTGTAAGATTTTCAACACTGCCAGCTTTATCCAACTGTGCATCACGTTCTGCAATTTTTGTACAGCCATTTTTATCTGCTGATAGTCTTGGGGCCATGTCAGAAGGGTCTCCACACGATTTAGTGGACATATTGACAGAAATTGTCTCTGCACAAGATACAGTTCGATCGCTTTCCACAGCCTCATTTGAGAGATTCCTAGATGAGAGGGTTTCAATTTTCTTATATCTCGTAGCTCTTTTCCTTTTTTGCCGGAAAGACTCAACTTTCTGAACTTGGTTCTGACCCTTACCACCCCGCACCACCTCTTTCTTCTTTACTGATGTTTTACGTATCCCTTCATCTTCTCCCTCTTCCCTTCCATTCGTTTCATAATTCATGTCATTCACCGTCTCCGAAAAAGCCAATTCTCCAGCCATCAGTTTCTCTTCGAACGCAAGAATTCTCTGAGTACGGCGATTTACGTAGGGTGTAGGTTCCTTGCTTCTTAGTATCACAGAAGGAACCTCAGGTTTCCTAATATTAGAATTCCCCATACCGAACCCATTTGCATAACCATAGCCCTTGAAGACCTCATACCTTTGATTGGAAGCTGAATTCTTCATGTCAGAAGCTGTGGGAGGTTCGAGTCGTGAATTCGGATGAGGAGATAAAATAGACCGAAAAGTATTTACTCTGTCCATCTCTGAGGTAGAGGGAAGATCTAGTTTACCAAAATGGGAATCGGCAATGCGACAGTCATTTACCCTGTAGCAATCGTAAATCTCATTTCTTCGATCGAAAGCTGAATTCTTCGTGTCTGAAGTAGTGAAAGGTTTAAGTTGTGAATCCACAGGAGGGGATGTCATTGTCTGAGAAGTAATTACTTTCTTCACTTGAGAAGTTAGTTCCTTTGTAACATTATCGTTTTCATCCACATGCTGTGACTTGCTGTTTTTCACCGTTTCCAGTTCGGCCTGCACTGCTCTCAACTCTTCTCTGACATCCTTTACAATGTCCTCAGCTTCCTCAAGTTGTGCTTCAAGTTCTTCAATCTTTTTCTGTTGACTTAAGGATGTCATCCCTGCTTCATTGATCTTTAATTGAACATGTATGTCAGTGCCATAGTTGTTAAAAATAATTTACAAAAAAAACGAAATAGATGAAGAAACGGAGTTCATGCGTTTAAGAAAGCTATGAAAACTTTGGCTCAATTCTCACCCCTCAATTCTACCGAACAGTTTTTAAAGTTTACTAATGCATTTTGTCTGCATAAAAGAGGTAAAGTGCTCACGAGACAAACTCGAACTTTCGTAATTTTTTCAGCCTCCATTTGCCGTATGGTGAAGTGTAAACTTCTCACAAAAATTAAAGATACAATTCTTCAATAATAAAAAAAAGACAAAAATGATAACAACAAAAGAAAACACCAAAGTGGACCAATAAACATGACGGTCATATATGAATTCAAATGCAATATAAAAAGAGAAAAAGGAAGAGATACACATTTCTAATTTCCATAGTTGTGTAAAATGCACAGTGCTTAAAAGCTCAATTCATGCACTTCTAAGCATGTAACCTGTATTTTTCAGAATGAAAAAACAATATTGCACACAATTGCTGGTTAAGCTCAAATCGAGGTTGCAATATACTTGCACAAGATATACAGGTTTACTTTGTCGACAAATTTAAAGATTTTTCTATTATATGTTGAACTAACAAAGGGGATCAAGGACATCTGTTGAATTAAACTCCAATGATAATTGTGCCATTTTCAAAAAAGATGAAGATAACTAGATTTCTAGGACAACAACGAAATACTGTGCTGAATCCTAGGACATTCTCGGATAATATTGTGAGCCGAAGATTCCTGTATTATTTATGGTTGGCAGTACATGAAAAAGATAGAAGAATGGGCATAGTAAGAGTTTCCTGAAAGGGATATGTGAAGAAGAAGGTATGCTCTTTCTTATTTAATCAATTCTTCTTGATAACATCAATTCAGTTGTGAACCAAAGAAAGGGATTATGGTGCTCCGTTTAACAACCAACTATAACTGTCACTCTATGAAAAATGAGGAGACGTCTAGTAGTTGAAAACACCGGATGTACTTGCACTAAACCCTAACAAATGGAACCTTCTTAAGCCAGCCAGTTCACATGTTAGCCATCTCGGCGGCCGCCATCTCCTTCTCTTAGAAGATCAAAGCATCACAAATCCCAAGAGACCATACTCATTTCTCTGAAGCCCGGCTACTGCCCCCCAAACCCTAATGACAACTGTAGTAAGTTTTTGTGAACGGAGAAGATGGGAAATTGTCCATAAGCAAAATTTCTATTGTCGATACAAACTTTTCCCCCACCTAAAATGGGAGTCTTTTGCTACCTAGACGGAGAAATGATGCGGACTAGTCAAGAATCAAAGTCAAGTCAAATGGGGTTTAAGTGTGAGCATGTGCCAAGTGTGGGTTAAAGAAAGGGAGGGACTCAAAGAATAAATAGTGATAGTGAGGAGATGTGCATATGAAACTAAATATGCTTTTTGTTCTCTATTATAAATTAGTACTAATCCTACAAGATTGACGGTATTTTGACTATTTTAAGTGAGAACAATCCCCAAAAGGATGCATCTCAAAGAAAAAAACAGACAACGGATAAGCAAAATACGTTATAATGGCCACAAGAACAACAAAACGACAAATGACATCCAAGGGAACCAGCTGACAGAAAGTAACCGCATTCAAACCTAGATCATCTGTTATGTCAATACATAATTTCAACTTAATGAGGAGATATTACAACAAGGATAGTAACTGTGAGCTCGTATAACAATCTTGACATTCAGAAACATGGAGTCCCCCCTCCACCCCAAGAAAGGGAAACGAAAAAAATTCATTTACATTGCTAGCAAATGGCAGTAGCATCCGTAACTGGCCTACCAAAACGGAAACAAAAATAACGCCAACGTGATCACTCAAAAAAAGGAATATATCAAATGCATCACCTTTTCCAAATAACAAATAACATTCATTGGAAGGCTACAACAAAAGCAATCAAATATACCAAATTGGACATGTAAGAAACAGAAATCACGTTCATTGTATCAATCATTCAATCACCATGGACAACGAAAGAGGAATTATTAGTGACTCCTAAAAGATTTTCACAAGATTTACACGCAAAACCTCCAACACAACCAATTCACACGGGCGCACGCGCACTCTCTTTTGTGTTTATTCCAGCAAACAGCACTTCACCATAAACTTAGAACGCAAAAACCACACCCACATTACAACAATAAAAACACACAGACAACATTACCAACAAAAAATCAACCGAACTCGAAAGTAAAAACCAGACCAAAACCCATTTGAGACACAAAAAAACAATTGTGAGTACTACCTTAGAATCCATCATTTGTTTCAAACGTAGGAGCGTCTGAAGCGCCTGTTCTTTCGCTACACTGAGCTCGTACTGAAACCCAACGGCTTTTCTCTCCGACACCATTATCCGAGCCGCCGCTTCTTTCGCTGTGTTCAGAATTATGTCGGCGTATGCCCTTTTCAACGCCAACAACCTCTGCACAACAAACCCATAGAACAAAACAAAACATCAAACCCGGTAAAATTAGGTTAAAAAACAACTAAATATCCACACAGAACCCAAGAAATCAACATAAAAGGATCAAAACTTGATCCCATTTTACAAAAAAAAAGGCCCAAAGAATGACAGTTAAAAGGGGGAAAATTTCAGGTGGGTGAGATTACGGCTAGCTTTGTCGGAGAATCTTTACCTCGTCGGCGTCCATTTCGTTTGATCTCTCCTTAAAGCGTCGAACTGATTTTCTTCTTGGGGGGTTTGGTTTGGTTTGGTTTTGTGCCCTTCTCGTTGGACTCAGCTGTCTGTTATGAACTGAGTTGGAGTTCTGTTGCGGTAGTTACGAAATTGCCCTTGGACAACAACTGGTAATTACGAACGGATACGTTAGATGACAACGTTTGAGAGTACGGTTCGGTTTTTCGTTTTTTCCCAGCGGGACATAGAAGCGGGTCCCACCAGTCCTACGTAGGAATGTGGCACGTGGGATTTGTACACGTGGCTTGATGCATGCGAGGACTTACGGAGGCATGCAATTATGATCCGTTCGTCCAAAAAACGTAACCGTTATCATTGTGTGGAAAATGAATCCCGGGTGCTCTCCGCAATCGGACCGTTTATTGTTTGGATGGACTTTTGAAATTTCATATCATAGCGTGCGGTAATGAACGGTTCGAATGTAAAGGAGTTGAGATAAAATTTGGATCGTTCATCCAAGTAATGGACGACCCAAATTCACACAGCACCCCGTCCGTGGAGAATACACAAAATACTGGAGTGTGTCAAGTTAATCGGATACTAGTACTAGATATATTTATAAAAAAGAAAAAAGAATTAGTAAGTTTTTTTTTTTTGGTACAAGCAGACATTTTTGTTCACTTTTTTTTCAATTTTCTTTTAGAATTCCAAATTTTGTATAGCATTAATTATTTATCTTGCCGAGAACAATCTACAAGTAAAAACTGCAACAAAAAACTTTAAAAACAATAAACCAAACGATTTCTTTTTTGATAAAGGCAAAAACTCCAAGTATTTTCAGATTATTTTTCAACTTCGAGTTCTATTTTGATACTTTTCCAATTACTTTCATCAAGATGAATGATTAATCTCAAAAGTGAATGTGTATTTCTTTACCTAAGAAAATTACACAGTCAATTTTGAAATCCAAGTTTCTTAAGTCTAATAATCCAGTCCAGCCCACGCCCATTCATGCATATTATGTGGCTTAGGTACTATCCCGTTGAGAGAAAGGGTGAGAAAGGCTGAGTTGAAAACCAGTTTCCAAAACTTTTTTGAAAATTTGAAATTATTAACACTGTACATCTGACCCGCGCCCCAACCCACCCCTTCCACTCTGTACGTACTCCACTTTTTGACTGGCAAAAATTGAGCTAGTGCCCCCCCCCCCCCCCCAAAACCAACCGCCATCCGAACAAGGCCATAGTAGCTGCTCACGATTCGTTATGTATATACTATATCATTTCCAATTTTCCCACTGTTGTGGGCCGGACATATTAATGGGGTCTCACATAGATTTTTTTGGGCTCTTGCATCCTATTAACCTTGGTGACGGATTCTTGGGCTTTTCAACGGTGACAACATGAAGGCGTCTTGAATCGACTACTACGACGGGAACAGAGTTTAGCTTGATGCAAATCATTGTTTTCCCATCACTTCCACAAGCGGATGGATGAGTTCAAACACTGAAACTAATTTAATTTTGTGACTTTTTATTTGTTATCTCGTTGATAGTATGTGTTTCTGTTTCCTAATTCCTATGTTCAGTATTCGCCATAACGACGTGGTTGCTTAGGAAAAAATAAAAACAAATGCATGCAAATAACGACGTGGTTGCTTAGGAAGAGACAAAGGGGGTCAGTTGACCTCCCTGAGGTCCAATTTTTTGTAGGAATAGTTATAGTTTTGCCCAGGTTTTTGCTATTTTGACCCCACTTTACACCTTCTTTTTTGCCCAAACCTATTAAGAGTTCAAATTTTGACCCCACTTGCCCAGGTTTTTGCTATTTTGACCCCACTTCACACCTCCTTTTTTGCCCAAACCTATTAAGAGTTCAAATTTTTGCCCAAACCTATTAAGAGTTCAAATTTTGATCCTCCTTGTCAAAAATCCTGGCTCCGCCCCTGACAATAATGATATTGGCCTAAACAAATGCATGCAAATAGAATAGATCGACCCTACAATTAGGTACTATATATAGAAGTTTAGGTACGCCTAGGTCATCTTGAGATTCCGATCTATCACAACCGGAGTTCTTTATAACGAATTACTACTTAATTAACAAACACAAAGAACAAGCAAAATTTATGTGATTAAATCTATGAGCAAAGCGATACTCTATATTAAATTAGTTACAACAACATAGAAAAATACTAAGTAAAGCCCACCCTCACTAGTATTTTTCCTCTCTCACAGGTTCTCTGTCTCAACTCTCAAGTGGTTGCTAGAGGAGTATTGTAATAGGGCGGGCCAAAAAATTAATTTGGCTAAATCAGAGATCGTGGTTAGCCCTAATTTTCTTCCTGAGATGAAGGTTTTGCTTAGTGAATCTCTGGGCGTTAAAATTGTGGACAAGCCGGGTATTTATTTGGGGGCGGATTTAGATTTTACTAGAAAGAAGGGTGATCTTTTTAAGAGAGTGTTAGATTAAATTCACTGTAGATTAGTGAATTTTGATGAAGAGCTTTCTTTTGTTTCCTGGGAGAGTAACTTTGGTCAAGCATACGTTATCTCCTATTCCTATATATATCTTTTTTCAGTTTTCCGGGCACCGGTTTATTTTGTGGAAAAAGTGAGAAGTATTATTATTAGATTTCTTTGGGGAAAAGGGGATGAAGGTGGTATTCCGTGGATGAAGTGGTCTAATCTATGCAAGGCTATGAGTGAAGGAGGGTTGGGGTTACGTGATTTGGGGTGTTTTAACCAGCCATTGCTAGTCAAGGTTGCTTGGAGGTTAAGTGAGAATAAAAATTCTTTGCTAGCTAGAGAGTTCTGTTAGGAAAATATTGTGGAAAAGAGGATTTATTAGTAGTCAAGCCAGTCGCAGGTTGCTCGTGGGGATGGAGGAGTGTTTTATGGGGTAAGGATTTATTGTTGAAGGGTTTAAAATGGGAGGTTGGAAACGGGCAAAAGATAAGTGTGTTTAAGGACGAATGGATTTTTGGGATGGATATATAATCCGTTTGTTGGTCGTGAGGTAATAAACTCCCTTAGCTAGAGAGATGAAAGTTGGGTCTGTGGTAGATTGGGGATCTTACCAATGGCATGAACCTTTAGTGGAAGCAATATTTCCTCATAAAGTTGCTCAAAGGATTAAGTCTACGTATATTCCATGTCGTGGGAAGGTAGACCGCAGGTATTGGGCAAGAACAATAAATGGTGTGCTCTCTGTTAAGTCCGCGTATTTTTTAATTAGCGGTGTATGGTAATTATCTAGGTGGAGGAGGAAGCTTTCCGACTAACCTTTGGAAGAAGTTGTGGGTTTTTAATTTGCCTCCAAAGTATAGTCTTTTCATTTGGAAAGTTATCCATCGTTTCTTGGCTGTGAAAGAGGAATTAAGAAGGAGAGGGTTAGTGAATGATGGTTTATGTTCATTATGTGGTATAGAGGGGGAATCGGTTGACCATTTGTTTTGTCAGTGTCCCTTTGCTAAGCAACTTTGGCAATGGTCTGGGTTAGGAATTATGTTTAACTCGGAAGGAATGGCGTGTTTTAGGAGTTGGTTGGTTGAATGGTGGGGCAAATGAATTATTGTAGAGATTTTTTTGTAAATTTGTGTGTGTGTTGTGGGAAATTTGGTGTGCTCGGAATCGTGCATATTTTGACTTGGCTTTTCCTTTATTTGAGAATTGTGTTGCTAATATTACTAATAATTTGTCTATGCTGATGAAGTCACGGACAGCTATTCAAAGGGATGTGGCTGCTAGTGGGAGCAAACAAGGTTTTTCCTCTGGGTTTTGCTGGGGTAGCTTGGAACAAGGTGGGTAGGTGGTAAAGATGGCTACTGATGGGACTCGTTGAAGGGTGTTGCAGCTTGATAGGGCTGAGGAAGCTGAGGTCAGTCTAGCCACAGCTATACATATGTGTATGCATTATCGTCTATGGGCGTGGAGGCTTTGGTAGTTTTCCAGACTTTAAGATGGGCCATAGCTATGGGAGTGAGAAAAGTGCAAGTTTTGACGGATAGCCTTGAGGTAGTGCATGCGATTCGGAATGCTAATGAAGGAAACATTTATATTAGAAATGTTGTTTTTGATATCTTGGACATTGTAACTCAATTTAATTACTCCCTCCGTCCCGCAAAGTTTGACACTTTCAGGAGTGCGTGCCATTTTTAAATTGCCTATATCTTTCAATTCATAACGTTTTATGTGATTTTCAGAACTTTGTTCAAAAGATTTAATTGAAATCTATCAAACGAGATCCATATTGCTTATATAAAACATTACAGATTAAAAGAAATAATCAATTTTTTCATAGGGCTGGAATAGTGAAAGTGACAAACTGTAAGGGACGGAGGGAGTATGTTTCTATCATTAAGGTCACCCGCCAAGATGTGGTGAATGCTTATAATGTTGCGCGGCGTCACCTTTGTAATTTCTAGCTTTATAATGTATGGTTATGTTTATGGTTCAAAAAATAATTTCTCTCTTTTAAGAGCCCGTTTAACAAAACTGGCTTGTTGCCAAATTTATTGTGCTTTACGAGACAGGGAAATAAAGAAAGAGAATCCTAAACAAATCTACTGGCAGTGTTTCTTAAGCAAGAAAATTTCTTTTGACTTTGTGCTTCCAAATAGTACTAATTCACATGTCTAATTTCCTACTCAAGAATCACATGGAAAATTTCCTGAGAAGGAATTTCTTTGAATGTACTCTTTCTTAATTAGGGGTGGGTGAAGCATAAACATTCCGGGTCGAGTTTTTTTCCCCACCTTTCTTCTGGGGAAAAAGATGTTTGTTTGACCGTGTTATTTACTTTCTGAAATACTGCTATTAGAATTGGCTAATATTATGGGTACAACACTTTGGTGTACACCATCTGTGTGTGACTAATTTAGAGTCCCACGTAAATAATCGAAACCGTTCAACTTGTTTAAAACATGTTTTTAATAGCTGTTGTAGAAAATCAAAATTGTTTAGATATCCGTAAAGACTCGATCGATTTTTATTCCCTGAATTTGCCGGAAAAAAAAACTGAATATATTGATCGAGCTTTTACCGATGTTCGAATGCCCTGATTTTTTCTAGAGACCCAAAAAACAATATTTTAATTAAACTGAACGGCTCCAATTTTAGTGTGGGTCCCTAAAATGGGTCCCAAATGAGTAGTGTACATTTGTTGTATACCAAAGTGTTGTACCCATAGTTGGTCTCATTAGAATTTTTTGGCAACAACATTAGCCCCGATGAAAGAAAAAAAAAACAATGAAGATGTTTGTTTGAATTTATAATTTATAATTATTGTTACAATATCTATCAACATATGCAATATATATTTCAAAATAATAAAATGAAGGGGCAGGGCCCGTACCCGGCCCCTATAACTCCGCTACCGAGGCACCAATGGTCACGTTCTATCCTAACCACCACACATCATTGTAAGATTCATGCATGAAACTTTACGGGCCATGTCCCATAAACACCTAATACTTTTTTCACACATCCCCGCACTGGTGGCTCATTTTTCTTTCAAAAAGGATCCGCATACACTCTCTGGTGGAGTCTGCTAAGGAAAGCCTTCTCCAACTAAAAGGCTTTTTTTCTCGTAATGCCCTCCAGGGGGACCATGGACAGAATTTTGGGGCTTTAGACCAAAAAAAAAAAATTCAAAATCTTCAGCCCTAAGCAAACATCCATATATAGCAGCACTTCCATATTCGTAATCTAAATTGGATAACGTGCGTGCGCGCGTACGTTAACCGAAGCACTGGAGAAGCCTTGAGTGCAAAAATATATTTTGAAAAAGTTTTTAATCTATGTGAGGATTCAGAGCTTATAACGAATATTGAAGAAAGATTAGGCAACTTAAATTGAAAAAGGTTAAATATCACATCTAAAGCAAAAGTAACTCTTGCCAACCCCAAAAATAGAAAAATAAAGAATCTTACAAGTTTCAAGAGTGTCTCAAGACTGAAGAAAAGTTAATATTAAGATTGTACTCTGCTACTTCATTTTAGTATAATTTGAAGTGTCATATCTAACTGCGAATTCAAAGAAGATTTTGAAATTCTTTTGAACGGTCATAATTTCGAACCTCGAATTCGAGGAGACTTTGAAGTTTTAAACCTCAAAATTTTGTCCTTTTCATATGAAACAGTGCTATTTATAAAAAGAAAAGATTTAATGTGACATTATTCTAAAAATTAAAAGGGAAGATAGTACTGTTTACCCAAGTTGCTGCAGCATCATTTTGTGATTTTGGCTGCGTATTATACCTAAGATGCTATTTTACACAATCTTTTGTAGTTGCTCTAAAGTAACTAAAGATGTACATGCGTAGTCAAAATATCCATAACTTTAAAGATAAAAACATTAGGAACTTGAAAAGTTGTAACCCAAAAAAAAAAAGATAAAGAAAAAGAAAAGTTGTATATATATGCATAATGCATCTATGCATGCAAGTATGGAAACTTTAAGAACATGCTCCAATTGAGGCCCACCACACACACACTATCTCCCTCTCCTCCCCCCCCTCTCTCTCTCTCTCTTGGATGAGGAAGAAACAACATTATCTGTATCCGGGCTTTAAGGTAGACAAGATGTCATTCACGTTTAGATTAAGAGATTCACAAGAAATCATACGAAGAACAAACCTAACCAACCGGACTAACAGCCGAACTAACAGGCTTCTTGTTACAGGCGTTTTGACTTTTCTACCCAAGTTGCAACCCACCAATAAAAGTGATTACTCCATACACGTTAGAGCAAAATATTTCAGAGTACTTCTCTATCGAATGGATTGCTAAAACGAGATTTTCAATGACATGTATAGATTACAAGATGTTCAAAATGATACATATAGATTTTTTCTCGGTCTATATCTTTAATTTACTAGTTTTGCGGATTGGATAATCTTCGATGAAATATTTAAGTTGGTACTCCTCTTCTAAGCACATGCAGTATTAAAATAAATTCATATATAATAATATCCTTTCGTGTGTGAAAAAAATAAACAAGTTTAAAAATAATGTTCCATGAATATATCAAGACAAAATGACAATAGTAATAATATAAATTAGAGGATCGTACAAATCAAAATTTATAAATAAAGTATGTAATGGAGCTCAAAACTCATTGGACGAAAAGAGAATATGCTTTAATCGAGGGGGCATTGTACGAAAATATAATTGTTTTTGTTAACCAATGCTATATAAGGAGACTTGGAATATTATAAGAAACTAAATTACACCAGTAGTCCTTTCATCATTTGAAATAGTTTGATCATGTTCGTTTTTCAGTTTAGCTTTAGTTTTAATTTTGATGACATCATCAAAATTAAACTAAACTATCTAACCAAGCACATCCTTTATTTTTTCAGCAATTTTATTTAGTAATATTATTTAATGATTGCCTGTTGGTGGAGTAAAAATTAGGGGAAGTTACTAAAAGGTGTAGCAAGGGCATGAAGTATGAACATCTTTTTGCCCAATAATTTAGGTATTTTCAATAGTCAAACAGTTTTTTTTTTATCCGATATAGTCAAACAGATTGATGTCTATATTTTAGTATCTGCCATGATCCACAAGTTGTATGGAATAATAAAGAAACAAATGGGTTAGAGTAGTATTTAGGGGTGTTCCGCTAATGGTGTTTTTAGAATAAATTGGTTTTTCACGTTTTTTTATGTGATATATTGTAAGAGAATGACCTGTCTTGGTTTTTGTTTTTGGAAAAAACTGTTTTTTGTTAGTGGAACATTCAGTCAATCCAATTTCTTACAACCCTTGCACAACGCGTTGTGTGGAACTTATTTTAGGATTTCACATAAAATGATCGGAGCCGCTCAACCTATTCAAAATATGTTTTTAAGAATCCTTGTAAAAAATTAGCTCCGTGGAATATCAATAAGAGTTTGATCGATTCTTCCCTCAATATCTTGTCAGAAATTTGAGCAAAGAACTGATTAACTCTATACATATATCCGATCAAGCTGATTTTTTTTTACATAAACCCTTAAAAAAATATTTTAAACAAATTGAGCGGCTTCAATCATTTGTGTAAAACTCTGAGATTGACTTCACACAACGCGGTGTGCATTTAGTGCAGGCATAGTTTTCCAAAAGATTTTAGTAACCTAGTTGCTAAAATCAACCATGATTTTAGCAAATGAGTTCAGCAGGTGCTAAAATCATGGTTTTGAAATCAAAAAATGAAGTGGGTCCGTGTATCGTTTTTCGAATTTTTTCGCACCAAATTAAAGTACTCCTCGTGTACTTTAATTTGGTGTGAAAAATTCAAAAAATAATACACGGAAACACTTAATTTTTTTTATTTGAAATACCATAATTTTAGCACCTGCTGAACTCATTTGCTAAAATCACCATAATTTTAGCACCTGCTGAACTCATTTGAATAACTTATGTACCATAATTTTATTGATTTCTTAACACCCTAAATAAGAGATCTCTCTTTGATTTCAAAAAGATACGGTTAATAGAATCTCTTCAGCTTACGAAATTTCATCCTTAAAATTTTACGTTCTTAATTACTCCTTAATCCTTATGACCTCAGGAGAAAAAAAAAAAAAAAAAACCCTGACTGATCTGCTGTGCAATTTAATAAGTATTCCCTCCATCCCAATTTATTTGTCAATTTTCGATGTTTGTGTCATTTTTTCAATTGTTTAGATCTTTCATCTGTAATGTTTTTTCATGATTTTGAAAACTATATATAATACCATCAATCGAAAACTATCAAACAAGATTCCCATTGCAGATTTTTCAGATTCACATTGAAAGACATAAGCAATTGAAAATAAGCATGGGCATCGAAAATGAGCAAACAAAGTGAGACGGATGGAATATCTTTTGATATACAATCTTCAAAAGGTGAGACTCAAAAAGTTCGATAAAAAGACCCAGTGGGGAGATTCAAATTTCCAACGCCAAAAATAATACTCCATACTAGAAAGTAAAGGGTATTACATTGGTTGAATATGAAGTGATAAATCTGCTACCAAGTAAAGTAGATTTTTAACAAATCTGGAAGATAAGTTTTTTTTTATAATAAATATCTTAGTCTACCAAAATAATTAGTTTTTTAATAAATATCTTACTCTATTAAATTAATTTCAGCTTAGAAGATCGAAAGCTAATTCAACCCAATTAGAGTTTTTTTTTTGCATATTTGTTTATCCTTTGAAATATTGTACTAGCAACAATTCACTCGACTATCAGTGATGATTAAATCGTGTGTTGTTATGAGTGGAAACATAAATAATTAAATACATTGAAAAATATTTAAATGTGCATGAAAAGTTATGAAATCTACGTTATCTTGACAACTCCGTAGATAATAAATAACATAACCGTCATAATATCTTTACTTGTCCGTTCACAAAAAAATAAACTTGAAGTAAACGATAAGGGCTGTGTTCGGTTGCACAGTTTAGTTTAGTTTTGATGATGTAAGCAGGTGTAATAAGTGGAGAGAGATAGAGAGAAAAGTGAAAAAAATGATGATGTAATCAAAACTGGAATAGTGCCAAAACTGCCCCAAAACCCCCAAACGAACACAGCCAAGAAGATCCTAAACGTTACATCATTCCCAATTTTTGTGGGACCTAATTTCCACATTCGATTCAATGTCGTATATCACATTTTTTTTGTCTTTATGATCTTAAAGAACGTAGTCAATTCTATTTTTGTTCTAAAGTGTATAAAAAATTAATAAATAAAAGAAAAACTATTTTGGCATTAAAGAAAAGTTTGAAAATGTTCTTCAAAAGTAAAATAAAATCCACGTATGTGTTATTCAGTTAAATATACTGATGATTTCCTTTACATAAGCTCTGAGCAATTAAAGAAAAAAATCGTTCAATAAAAAAGCCAAAATATCATATAATCATCGAAAACAAGACTTAGAATGACACGATACTCACCCTAATTCTCATTCTCAATTATGCCTATTAGGAAAATGCTACAATACACACCCCTTATTTGAGTGTGTACCACACACACTCATATAAAAGTTACAATTTGTTTTTATAAAAGTTACGAAACACACCAAAATGTTACGAATCACATAAAATGTTACAAATCGTATTGCTGAAAAGTTATGAAACACTAAAAAATGTTACGATTGCCAATGAGGTGACATAATCTGGACCATACATTAGGTGCATATATTGGTACATACTTTTAATGAGTGTGTATTGTAACAATTTCCTGCCTTATTATACTTATTTTATGCAACGTGGGAAAACAAGTAAACGAGGAATCTTTTAGGAAAATAAGTAAATAAAGTAGTAGTCATTAACAATCAAGCCCTCATTAAATTACTAGGAGTATAAAAAACAAGCCCTGAAGTTTAATTAACCTTTTTAATCCGGATTTCTAGCTCTGATTATATGCTTTTATCCCTAGCCTACATGATTAAGATCCTTTAACAAACCCACACCCCAGTATCTTAAGAGCATCTCTAATGGGCCATGTAAAATATTTAATAGTGTGAATAGCTAAAAATTTAACTAGCGGATGTGCAAAAATTCTCCAATGAACTAGGTAAATTGACTCATTAGTCTATTGATCAATAGTTCACCCTCTAAGTTTGGCTACCTAGTTGTAGGGTCACTATATTTTTTAACTAAATTTTTAGATTAAAAAAAAATTCTCTATTTTTTTAGGGATAAATGGCTTGGTTCAAGTGAAGCTTTATCAATTTTCTTTTGCGGAGAGAAAAGAATTGGAGCCCTTTTATAAACTTTTTTTTTCCCGCAAAGTAACAACAAAATAAATTTGTTTGACTGAAATATAATGACATTTATAACTTAAATTCGAAATTTGTATATAGATCTGTGCCATGCACACATCCGGCCGTCCATTGCGAAAATACACGGCTCGGATCAAATCCAAGCAATGACTCTCGCATTGAGTTGGGATTTGATCCGAAATGTGCATTTTTGCAACGGACGCCTAGATCAACTGGATGAAGTGCATGGCACCGTGTCATGCATCTAGTGCACAACAGACCCCTTGTCCGCATTGGAGTGGCCACCACTCAATAGCTAATGATTACTGTTTATCTATAAATGGGTCCATTTTTATCAAAAACTACCATTTCTATTTAGTAATAAATTTAGCTACTCAAGAGATGCTCTAAGCAGTTCAAAAAAAAAAAAAAAAAGAGATGCTCTAAGAAAAGTAGATAAACCATTGAGAAACTGACACGTATGGGTGCACGTCACATGTTCACCATTCACACCCCTCTCAACCTCTATAAATATCCGCACAAACCCATCCAAAATCCAGTCGATCCATTTTCTCCCTTCAATATTCTCTCTCTCTCTCTCTCTCTCTCTCCAATTTTTCAACCCCAGTACGGATCGGCGACTGGCGTGATGTCATGCTGTTGTCAGGATTGTGACTGTGCCGTCACAGGCTGCGGCGATGGTTGTGGCGCCGGCGGTGGCGAGATCGTGTTGTTCGGTGTAAGAATGAAGGAGGACCCGATGAGGAAGTGTGTGAGCATGAATAACCTGTCGGATTACCAACAGCCTCATCAGGAATCTTCTAACGTCGCAGCCGATGTGTCCGCCGCTGGTTACGCATCGGCCGATGAGGGCGGTCACCACCGGGGCTCTGGGAATCGCGAGCGTAAGAGAGGTTAGATCACCAATCTATTGAATATTTTTTGGATACGAAGGCTCTCTCGTATGGAATGGGTCTCGTAGATCCGTAGGTCTCATAAGAGAAGAGTTACAAATAACTGTTGGTATCTATATTTTTCTCGCCAATCTATGATGAATTGTATTGGTCAATATGATCATCTGTTTGGTCGTGATTTTCGAAACGAATTATGAAGGATACGTGTGGAAAACTATTTTTGCAAACGAAGTTTCGCATTGCTGAATTTGGCCTAATTTTTTTTTTGTTATTTTTCTTTTCTCAAGGGGAGGGAGTCTAAAAAATAGTACAAGATTACTACCAATTTTTTTTTTTCTAGATATGAAAATAAATTGAAATATAGTAGACTTGGGTTTTTTTTTTTTTTTTTTCGCGTCTAGTTTTTTGATTCTTGTTAGACGAATAATTAATCTAATAAATTTTGACGAAAATGAATAAAAAATCATTAAAAATAAAGAATACGGACTGTGCCAAATTAATTTAGGCTATTCACCTCAATTATATTTTTTCCAAAATTAACAAACAAGTTTGAAGTTTCCCATATTTGAGACAATTGAATCCGGAAAATCTAATCTAAAACGCTAGTAAAAAGTAAAAAAATTACTACCAAAATCAAAATTTTTACTAAAGATGAAAAAAATTGAAATACTAAACTTGGGTTCTCTTTTTCTTGAGTAGGTTTTTGATTTCGTGCTAAGGCGAATGATTAATCTTATAAATTTTGATGAAAATATAAATAAAAAATTACGTATTAAAAATAGAAATACCGGCTGTGCCAAATTAATTTAGAGGGTGTTTGGATGGATCTTTCTCTCATTTTCATGTTTGCCTTCTCACCTTTTGGCTTTTGGCACACAACCCCTAGAATAAATTCCACCAAAATGAATTTTGATTTTTGGTTGTTAGAGAAGAAAAGTGAAGAGTAGGGACCGTAGAGTTTTTGACACTCTCGTATTGCCTTCTTGTTTTGGGTTTAAGCCAAAAGACCCAATTGTCCTATTTTGGTAATAACAAAAACCCCTCTCCTATTTGTTGTTCAAAACTTTAGGCTTAATTAATTCATCTTATTTTCTTGAAGCTGTGTATTATGCGAGCTTATGTAACAATTTGATCTCCGCCCTCTATGATTTTAGTTTATACTTTCATAACAAATATTAATAATAACATTTTCTTTCCTTTCAAAAAAAAAAAAAAAACATTTTCTTAAGGTAATATTGGATAATTCCTACTTTGGGGAAAAAATATTGGAGAATTTCAAATATCGGACAATTGAAAGATATTTTAATTAACAATGTCTAAAAAATCGTTATTCATACACGTTTTGATACAATACTTAACAAGTAAGGGCAACATCATCAAAAACCAACCCGTAATCCATTTTGATGATTATACTCCCAAACACTACTTATGTTGTAAGATGAATTTTGCACATTTCTCCTAAACACTTTGTAGATTCATAATACATTATTTCCATAATCTGAAAAGCCAAAAATGCAAAAAGCAATATGCGAAAAAGTTTAAAAATTGGGACTTCCAGCTATGCTCACCCTCAATTATAATCTAAAACGCTAGTAAAAAGGGGTGTGTGTGCGCGCGGCCCAGAAGCTTAATAATATCAGAATACGCTGAGTTTTCTAATCCAAAAGATTTATGGTCAAAATTGTTTGTTTTGTTTTCATTTGAAATTTTATGGGAAAATTACTGATTTGTTTTTATTATAAAACTCCAACGTTTGTACTTTTGAATTGATCAATATGTTCATCGGTTTGACGGTTTGGCTGTAAGTTCCATACACGTAATTTGGCAAAATACTGCTTAGCTTATTTTTTCTAGAAACAAAATCATCATGGTTTTCTTATCTGATGAACATTAGGGGAATAGATTTTAGGGGTAGGAATACAAATTTTAGCATGTTTTCTAAAGTATCTCTTGTTTTTTCCTCAGGAAATTCTAAAAAAACTATTGATTTTAGCAGATTTTATCAAATGGAAAACTCACCCTAAACAAGTTCTGTTATTCTGATAATTGAATGCGGAAAACATAATGTGCACCGAAACCAAACTGGGTTTATTGTTATTTGTGTGTGCAGAAAGTTATTAATCTCAGAACAAAGCTGATTTTGTACAAAAACTTGGGGTTACAATTCTTTGTTCTGTTTCCATTGGAAACTTTCTGTGCTAAAAGATTTTGTTGATTTTGGATATGACTAGGTGTTCCATGGACCGAGAAAGAGCACAAGCTGTTTCTCCTAGGACTACAAAAAGTAGGCAAAGGGGACTGGAGAGGGATTTCAAGGAATTTCGTGAAGACTCGCACGCCAACGCAAGTTGCCAGCCACGCTCAGAAATACTTCCTCCGGCGAAACAATCTCAATCGGCGTCGCCGTCGATCTAGCCTTTTTGACATCACAACTGATTCGGTAACTAGATTCTCAAACATCTATCCTATTGGTTTCAGCTTATAGAATTGTGTTTATTGTTTCTCTAGTTTGTTACTCGTTTGTTTTAGTTCCTTTGTTACATGGATCATAGGTTGTTGCCTTTTGGGAGCAAAACAATTTATATGATTCATCTCTAATGAGAAAAATTTCGTCCAAGATATTGAGTACTATGTCTTGATAAGTAGTGTTCAGTGATCGCTTCAACCCAAAGTGCTCGTGTCCAATGGTTACAGCATGTTAAGTTGTGTGATGTGTGTACCCATATAGGAACTTCGGTCTTTTAATGTTCGTGGTCTTTGAAAAAAGAAGCTCATATCAGCTATAAAAGGAATTCTTTAACCTTTCACATGGATGGGTAAGAAATTCTGTGTTTTTCCCTCATTCTCTGTGGTCCATTTTGGTAACGATTGTCTTACAAGTAACACAAATAAGCATGTAGGATGTGTTCCGTATCCATACCATACTGTTCAACATGCATCGCCATATCCTAATGTTTAAATAAAGGTTATGAAGGTTCGGCGTTTTAGACCCCCCATATGGATATGGCGACGAGTGCATATCGGATCAAACAACGATTATTAGGTCTCTGCAAAAATAAAAGGACGGTCTCACTTTCTTAGTTATTCTGATAGCTATCCTTCTTTACTCATTTTTAGCGTTTATATCTGAACATCTATACATGGTGATTATTATTAGGTCACTGCAATTCCAATGGAAGAAGGAAAACTTCATCAAGAAAGCAAAAGTCAATTGCTTCTGTCACAGACCCAACCTCCACCACCACTACCAGGATCTTCCAATATCACTGGATCTCAAGTGCTGCCTTTTCCGGTGTCTATGGGTCCTGTTTTAATACCAGTACAGATTGAGAATGCAACGGGAAATCTAACGCTTGGACACATTAATCAAGTGAATCATGAGCCAGTAATCCGTCCAATTAGTTTTTTCCCGATGCCTGATGCATCAACAGTCATGCGTGCTAACATTAATCAGATTTCATCGGTAGATCCCTCACCTTTGTCTCTCAAGCTGTCCTTGGCATCCGATCAGAATCAGTCGCCGAGGTCGAGGCATTTGGTTTTTCAGGTGATGCCAAGCTTCAACAATGGGGATAACATTATCAGTGTTTCATGATAAGTTTATCACATGGAAAACGGAAAACAGAAACAGAAACAATGGTAAAGCTAGGAAAACCATGAAGGATTGAAAGATCAGGTAATTATTTGGATTTGAACCGATCCTTTGTGGCTTGTGCTATACAGACCACAAGCATTTTGATGCCTTATTGTCCTCTTTGTTTTTGTTCTCTTAAGTTCATATTCTTGTTTTCTTGTCTATTCATGTTTCCAGTTGTGGAAATCTGAAAGCACTAGGAATCTATAGGCCTATAGTTTGTTGCTGATCTGGGTATGTTTGGTCTGTTGGTTTTCATAGCTTTATTTAGGGAAAATATCTTAGGGGTCTACTACTTGACAGTCATTGTATACCATTTATCAATATACTATACTATACTAAATTTTGTCGCTTTATTGTTTCTCTAGTGTGAGTATTTATTTGTTCGACGGGTATTCGGGCCAGTTTACGCGCACCGAACACCTAATTTACATACACCTCGACTAATTTCCTCTCAGGTCCGGTTAAAGGCAGCCATCCACGCCAAGACCAGAGGGGATTCACAAGAAACTACTTTCTTGCTGCCTGATCCCAGAATATCGAACTCTAATCAATTATGTGCGGAGTTAAATCCACCAACCAATCGGACTAACTCTCGGAAGAGCTCTTTGTGAATGTTTTATTCTTGTGAACTTTGATGCAATTGTGGCAATTCTAGTAGTGGTGGGTCTCTAATGTCTGGTGGTGTGGGGTTAATGGCTATTTTGGTTTGATTAGACAGAAATCGTATAAATTCACCTATTTGGTTGAGAATAGTTTGATTTATTATTCTGTTGGTTGACAGCCTCATATTGAGAATTTTGACATGGAAGCCTTTGGCTAGATACACACACAACATTGGTGTCCCCCACTTCTTATTGTCCATCAAATGTGATACTCTGGTTTCTGTCATGTGATGATGATTTCCAGTGACTACAGATTTATATGAAGTGAAACTCGGGCTAAATTAACGCTCCGCTTGTTTCGGGCCTTTTTCGTGCAAAATTTTTTACGTTTGGTTGTGATATGAAAATATTCTCTGAAAAACATTGTCTATTACATAGTATTTGATTGACACGGAAAATTACACAATTGAAAAAGATAGCACCAGCCTCTGTAAATTGAAAATTCATCAAAACCAAAGTGTTGAAATGGTGATGGTAGTACACAAACTTAGAAAGGCAAAAGAAACAAAAAAAAAAAAATTTGAAATAAAAATTCTTCAGTGCAAGATAATTAGCAAACTGTGTCGGTTAGGTTCATAACCCAAGCAAGAAACTTGTTGAAGCATAGTTCCAAACTGATTCATACATTCATATACAAGACCCAATCAGATTAATCCCATAAAATCAACGTGCCAAAATCTCAACCTAAGAATATGAAGGAAAAAATAAAAAAAAAAAATTAGGAATTTCTATACCACATAACAAAAATCGGACGTCAAATAAACAATATGCTTGAAGATCGAAAATTGAAGAGAATCATTACGAGAGAGAGAGAGAGAGAGAGAGAGAGAGAGAGAGAGAGAGAGAGAGAGAGAGAATCATCATTTTAAAAAAAATTATATAAAAAGTTTTCCGCCCCGAAACAATTGAAATGTTAATGCAGAAATCAGAAGACTAAAATGTAAAAAATGTAAAGTTTTTTCACCCTCTGAAAGTAGGGAATAAATTCTACTAATTCAGACAGAAACTCGAAACAATAGCCTCGCGTGCAAGAGTTTCGCAGTAATCAAAAGCTTGCAATGTACTGTGGGGTTTGCTTCTCCAGTGGACCTCTTTGAGCCCTTTGGAACAGGTGAGGAGGGTGAAGTGTGAACTGTAACGCACCTGATACCTAACAAGCCCGCCTAGAAAGAAGACCTGCACAGGTAGCACCCACGTTAGCGCCTAGCCCGAACGGTGGTGGTCCAAGAAGGCACTCCGACGGTCTAGTAAGTCACCGGCGGTGAATGGTATTGCTAGAAGTAAGAGTTTTGAGAGTGAGAGAGAGAGAGAGAGAAGAAGAAGAAGAATAAGAAGAAGAAGAAGAAGAAGAGACCCCCTCATCAGGTGTGCAAGTCTCCTTTTTATAGGCAAAGGAAAGCTTGTTCACTACGCTTCCCGTGACCCCCACGCGCCTTCATTACCTGACTAAGCACATGGGCAAGCAATGAGTGTTTCGCCGCATCGGCTGATGTCAGGCCACTAGCATGCCCGATAAGTCAACAATTCTCGAATACCCCCTGGTTCGTCACGTGGCCCATTAGACACCTCGAGCGCATTGTCCAAACGCCGACTGACACCACTTCAGTCCCATTTGTCACCTATCACATCGTCAATTATCTTCGGTTGAATCCCTGGTCCTTGTGGCCTTCGGCTCAGTGTCACTCTCGTCCTCACATCACATCCCACTCCTTCCGTGCAATTGCGCAGATCTCCGTGAGGCTGAGTCCAAGCCCTTCGGCGAAGACTCCCCAAACCTGTCGGCAGTTTGGAAGACACTATAGCCTTGCAACATGTATTTCGACGAACTACATCCGCCACGGGGGTATTCATCCGGGATGTATGTCGATCAAGGCACGTATCAAAGCGTTCTTTCCCTAAGTTTTCCATACCCTTCGACGGAGACTGTGAATGAGCTAGCGGTTGGATCCTAACGCCGAGAGAGAGGGGGTTATGCCCTCACTGCACCTTAGTGGACCCTTATGACCTCGGCTGCTACAGACTGTAAGTCCCTTTCGGTCCAAGATCTATGATATCTTTTTAGTACATGGGATGTACAAGACTAGATGAGAATGTAGGTCACCAGTCGGGGCGGAAATGAAATGAGACAAGTCTTGAAGATGCTCGCAAAAAGCTCTATTCTCACTCACGACTTGCCCTAGTTGACCTGATAACTTTTTGCCTTATCACGTGACTCAAAAGGTTGACCATCTATTCTTTTTTCAGCCCTACTCACTAGCACGCGGATAATCAGTACTTACGAATAGAAGCTTCGTTCTTCCAAAAAGCCTTGTTGGAGAACTATCCGACAATTGCCCTCCACTCCATCACCGCGATTTCACACCATATGTCAACTGTCAAGCTCCGCCTGAGGCACCATTTGATATAGGGCGATACGGTCGTCATTTGTACAATGTTACACTGCAATATTCTGACCGATAAATAAATGGAGCCAAAGGCAAGGACAACATGTTCAATCCACCAATAAATAGCTCCATCATGAATTTACCTGCTCCATAATTCTGCATAAAATTGTGCAACAGATAATCGAGACCATTGAGTTGACGATTAACGATACATATCCTTATCGGTATCTCTTGTTCGAATTAACGGATAAGAACCACCTTTTAGTCCTCAGCCGGGGGTCTAACCAATTCAATGTCTTTTGGTTGTGAAGTATGAAGTAGTGAAGGAAACAATGCCATCTAATATGATTTTTCGGGAGTCTAAAGAGAAGATTAAACTAAGACGTTTTATTTGTTGAATTATAACAAGGAGTACCAAACTGTTCGATTGAGGTCTTGGGACCTAGGTTTTGTATTGTAGCAAACTGTGATCCCAATCACAGATATAGAAACATATATGTGACGGGTTGAAAAGTAGAGAGAGAGAGAGAGAGAGAGAGAGAGAGAGTATAGAAAAGAGCCAAAGTTAGATTGTGCATAGATGCTTTTTGGGGCCCACTTAAGAGTTCCACACAAATAATTCAAGCCGTTCTATAACGTAAAAATAAAATTTTAAGTGGCTTTAAAAAAAATCAACTGAATTTGATAATTTTAAGTGTTTGATCTTATTATCTAACTTTTCATTCAAAATTGAAGATCTTAAATTCTATGAAAATTTAGAAGATTGAATGAAACACTTATCATTATCCAATTGAGTTGATTTTTTTTTCAATGTCACTTGAAATAATATTTTAAAATTAATGAATGACTTGGATCATTTGTGCGAAACTCTTAAGTGGGTCTCAAAAAACTTCTATGCACAATCTAGTTTTGACTCTTTATAGTCTATCTCTCTCTCCCCTCCCCTTTTCAACCCATCACATGTTTTTGAATAAGAGTGTCTCTCTCTGATCCCAAAAACAGTTTGCTACAGAAAGAAAAATTGGGTCAAGAGACCTCAACCGAACATGGTCTTAAATTTTCGGAGGTCTAAAGGGTCGATCGGGCCGGCCTGAAAGGGGAAATAGGTGAAGTGTTAGTACCTCGGTAGACTTTAATGTGGGTTGTGATTGGGCCGACCAGAGAAATGATTTGGGCTCTCCACCTATGGGGTTTTGGGGTTTCTTCACTGAGTATTTTGGGGCCCAAACGACTGCAAAATTTGGTTATTGTCTTTTTGCCATTTCCCTTACAAAAGAGTAATTTTTCAACAAAATCTCCAGATGACAGGAAATTTCCAAGCTAACTTTTTGTAGGATCAAGAAGGTCGAGCGCAAGAATGCCAATTTTGCCCATTGTATTGCTAGGAGGACACCGACATCGTTCACGTGTTTCCCAGTCACAAGAGATCAACAATTTTTTCGAGCAGCGGTCAACCAGAAATAGTAGTGCTCGCAATTCATCATCCACAGATGCAGAAAATGCTCCAGTTTCCCATTCTCATATGAGGCCAAAAACTTTATTGGCAACAAGTTGGCACGGAATGATTCATCATGCTCAAACATCAACCGATCGTTCGTTAAGGACAATTTATAGATCATCAAATTCTCACAAATAGAATGAAAAGTGGGTCCATGTAAATGATCGAGACCTCGCAAACGACAACGCTAGTTGCAGGACTTACAATTTCAGTGTAGCTTTATTTTATGTTGATCTCTCCTATAAACTGTTTTATTTATCTATTAAATTTATTACTCTTCCACCCAAAAAATTAAATAAATCAAAAGCTCCAGATTGTGTACCTCTGTACCCTAAGCTCCAAATGGTGATTATTTAGTGCTTCAAGCGAATGGTGATTATTCAGTGCTCCAGAAATCTTCTCTACCACGCATTTTTGTAGATTCCACCCGTGATAGAGACTCTTCCACACAAATGTGTGGTTAGGGCTGCAAACGAACCGAGCTGCTCGCTGCTCGGCTTGGTTGGTTTAATAATCGAGCCGAGCTCGAGCTCGAGCTTGATTTTGAGGCTCGTTTAGTTAACAGATACGCAAAAGCTCGGCTCGATTGGGTAGGCTCGGCTCGTTAAGTAAAATACCCTGGCTCGGCTCGTTAAGGGCTTGGCTCGTTTATGACGGAGCAGAGCTCGAGCTCGATTTTTCGGCTCGTTTACTTAACGAGACGAGCTCGAACACAACAAAGCTCGGCTCGGCTCGTTTGCACCCCTATGTGTGGTGGAGCATGCTCCTGAAGCATTGAACGGCGGTACTTCAGGAGCAAGTAATAAATTTTCTTAGATTTTGGGCTACAAAGTATCCAATTTGAAGCCCATGTGAAACTGGCTATGTGATGAAGTATTTATGCCAATTTTGGGCCGACCTAAAATGGCATATAGATATACAGTAATTAGTAGCTACTCCTAAATAAAAGTGTCGACTGCGACAGATTATTAAGCGTGGACCACATGACAATTATGGGAAAGGAGACCCGGAGACCATGGTGCCCCAATGGCAGTGAATAATTTTTTTTTTTTTGCATGAAGTTTCTTGACATCTGACTACAGGATCAATTTATCGTTGAATGTGTCCTTCATTTATTCCAGTTGTGTTATATGTCGCAATTGTGCGCATTACGTCTTTTTTCATTTGTATTTTGTGTATGATGAACGCAATAGCTTTGTAATCTCTTACGAAATGGAGTTCTTACTCTTTCTTCCCCCAAAAAAGGGCAGTAAATAATTTTGTATCTACTACATTTGTCTAGAGAGAGATTGAAGAGATATAAAACTCATGACTATATATGAAAAGTGGTATCCCTAGGAAAATAGTTCAGTGTATAAAATTGTGGAGACATAAAAATTCGGTGCTTATTTTGGTTGGATGTCCGGGCAAGTTTGAGTACACTTCGACTAATTCTGGGGTCTTGGAGATAACAACCACCTAGTGGCCTTAAGAATTTGCTAGCAAAGGCAATCGAACCTGAGACTTTAGGTGGGAGCAAACCCATAAGTCTCGAGGCAAGACATTAGGTGGGAGCACCTCGACTCCTTGTTGGTAGTTTTTTTCCCCCCAGAAGATATGATGTTAGGGTTTAGGATGGGAGTTGAGCATCTCCTCCATGAAGACTCGAACTCAGAATCTCTCATTTCTTGTTGCTAGTTCACATGACATAAATCATAACTTTCTGTGTTTTTTTAGTAAGAAAGGCATTAATGCGTTGTCATAATTTATTACTTGCTAAAATTAATACACAGACTGAACTCCTCACCATGGCCGGTTTTTTACATGTTGTCCGGGTCAATTTACTCACACCTCGATTAATTTCTAAGTATCAATAAAGGGCCATGTAAAGCCGGGACCACGGCCGGTTCCTTATCATTTGATCACTCTCACAAGCAGACCTCAATGGCCTACACTCCCTGATTGCATGGACAAAAATAAAAAGATCTATCTACGAGTTCAATGAATTCCTAATTGTTGGTCCCATAAGAAGAATTTCTAAATGGTCAAAAATGGAATTCGATTGAATACCATACCGATAATAATTAAGAATCAACATGTACAATAGTACTAGCAAATTGACTACCTACATATGCTACCCTTGCATTCTTGTTTTATCGTCGCACTTCACTACTCAGAAATGGTGTGAGACCCTGAGGCAGGTCACACAGAATTAGGTATGAGCGGGGTGTGAGATAAACTTATTGCAAGTTGTATGCATGTTAAAAGGAAACCATCGTCTCGTGATTCATTCTATTTGTGTTGTAAATAGAAAAATCTACATATAAGAGGTGTTTGGGAGAGCTTCTTTTTTTTTTTTTCTGCTTTTTATATTTAGCATTGTGAATTGTTGGATTAAGATTAGAAAATATATTATGAATATGTAAGGTGTTTGAGACATATGTGCATGATGCAATTTGGGAGTATTGTGTGATATAAAACAAATTGGTCTATTAGGCGAACAATAAAGAGGAACGAAAGTAAGGCAAACAAGAAACAATCAGTCATGAACGTAGAGATTTACATGGTTTGATGCACATACAATATGTATCTTATCCACGACGGAGAAGGAGTGAACCAATCCACTATAATCATAAGGATTACAAGATCTCTTCCCAATGTGTCCATCTGTTTTACTAGTTTACCCTCCCCAATAACAATCATAGAACATAGTTCCAGTGGCGGAGCCAGAATTTTAGACCAGGGGAGCCGACTTAAAAAAAGTATTTTCAACAAAAAAAAAAAGTACTTAGCGTATCGTGTGGATTGTATAGTATATTACTGTATTGTATAGGACATTTTTTTTAATTTTTTGATTGACAATTACAACACCCATGTGTAATTAATTGCGTCTGTGAAATAAATTGAGAAAATTTTACATGACAGTGTAGAATTATTTTAATTTTTTAACTATATTAAATCAAAATTACTTAAATTTTAATTTTAAGAGATTTATTATAGCACTCAAAAGAGAAACTACAGGCATGTTCGCCCCTCTCTCTAGCAAAAACTAACAGCAGACAGCAGCAATCCATATATAGGAGCTTAACCTCTGGAAAGTAGCCTTAAGGGCTTGGGGATAACCCCTCAATCTCATACTAGCTAGTGAAAACAAGAAGCCTAGAGACCTATCTTATTCAACTAATAGTCAACGAAGGAGACCAAGCCCTATAAGCTACTCACCGAGCGGGAAGAGCTATTGGCTATCATTCCGAACAGTGGATCTATCCTTTCGCAAATTCTGCCCGTGGTAGACCAAACATAATTTTTCACAAGACTCCACTCTGAATTTAGAGCCCTAGCTATCCTTTCGCAGTTAACACTTTTCACTTTAGTCTCGACCCAACAAAGTCATTCTCTGCTGCTGCATTAACACTCTGACTTCTTTCTGATTGGTTGGGCTATTCAAGCCCCTTTTATATTCCAACGGACTACAATCATTAGAGACAAAAAACAAAACACAAAAAAACACGAGGAGTTCCGTTTTGATCTCCCTTGGCAGGGGATAACACTCCATCCACAGGCACCTTCTTAACTCCAAACCTAGCTTGCATCATTCGATGTCGCGTCGCATACCTCAGCAACGGCTCTTTTGTGTCAGCTAACTTCCCCATCTCCTTTAGCTGTTCGTTTTGGCCCAAGCATTTCCAGGTGATGCATTCGGATGGCTTAGTCCGATCCTCCTCCCTTGGCTTGGCAGCTACCGATAGCAAATCGCCCAAGAGGCGAAAGCGTTAGAAATCGCTCGAGAGATGGAGATAGGCGAAACACTTGACTTTACAGAGGACGATGGTGGCCTCTCTCTTGAATATCTTCAGCTGGACCCAAAGCCCAGTTCTTTGGGATTTGGACTTGCTCTGGATCCATCTCTCGGGGCATCATGACATGACCCGAATTTCCGCCAGGGAGGAACAGTCCCTGGTCAAATAATAGTAATTATACATTATATATATAATTAGTACATAAATTTTAAAATTTTTGGGCGGGCCGGGGCAACCCCGCGCCCCTATATACCTCCTCCCCTGTATAGTTCTGTCTCGTGTCGTGACTGTTCGAACGGACTCGAGTCCCGTCTGGATAAGAAGTATAGAACTTGCTCGCAGCTTCAGCTGTCTAGACGGAAAGTCTTTTTAAAGAATTTTACCCTATCCATCCAATATGTTTTGAAAATTTTGATAACTTCTCCCTGAGGTTTTTTTAGAAATGTTATGCGCAAGGAAGTTTACACCGAACCATACACAGAATGTGAGTAATGTGAGAACATGAAGTCGTGTTTTGCAAACACGTTTTTAAAAAAACACTCACATTCTGTGTATGGTTCGTTCGGTGTAAGCTTCCTTGCGCATAGCATTTTTGATGTTTTTTCAACAAAATAATTCACTCGTAACTTTTTTTTTCTTTGAGAACTCAGGTTTGTAGCTATACTGTTTTTTTTTTTTTGTAAGTAAAATTTTATTAAAATCAAAACCAATACAGGCGCTAATGGACGTACCCCAGAAACATATGTACGAAGTAAGCACTAGCCCATCAAAATAACCTGAAACACATCTTCCCAAATCCTAGAATACATGGAAAAGCAAAAGCAAAACTAAGGCCAAAAGCCCAACCTCAAACATACTTGTGTGCAACTTTAAATATACATGAACTATAACACAAACATGAAAAGCGGGAGAAGAAATAACAGAACATGGCAATTTATTTTTCATAATCCATTTTCTAAGGACATGGAATCATGGTTTATTGATTTACAATGTTTAGTATACTGAATCATCCAATATGAGAAACCAATAAACCATGTTCATTGTATGAAAAATAAGGAGTAACATCATGGTAAATTACTAACCTTAGAATTAGAAAATTGTCAAAAAACATGGTAAATTAATTACCTAGCATCTAGTAAGGACCTCCCGTAAATAAGAAAAAATGTAATTTTTTCACGTTAAAAATTGTTTTTGGGAAATCCGAACTGTCCAATGTGTTCAAAGAGTGTTTTCAAGGGTCCACGCGAAAAATCTTCAAAAAAAAAAATACCGGGAAGGGCTTGATCCAAGCAGTTTTTCGCAAAAATTGTATAAGCCCTTCCCAGTATTTTTTTTTTTGAAGATTTCCCACGTGGTCCCTTGAAAATGTCTTCTGAACACATTGGACGGTTCGGATCGTCAAAAAAATGCTCGGATCACGGAGGTCCAGAAGTCCGGAGTCCGGATAGGAAGTGGAACCTATATATATATATATATATATATATAATTGTATGTATATAAACCAAAGAAAGAAAAAGCCACACTTAGATCAAGACAAAAATCACACCTAGATCCATAAACCAAAGAAAGGCGTTGTAGTTCTGTCTTGGGATCTAAGCACATCGCTGTTGAGCATGGATCGTTGATTGGAGGCGACAACCTGTAACAACGGAGTAGAGAAAGCCAAATAAGACGCAGGTGTTGGCGCCAATGTCCTTCAAGTTAGAGATGGGGCAACATGCGATCTAGAGGAGAAGATAAAGTGTGTCGCCATCGAAGGGGGCCGCCATTGGGGGAGGGAGCCGGTCGGCGAGGGGTAGCTACTGGTGACTGGTGCATAGAGCCAAAGAGAGGAGAGAGTGACGGCTGCCAACTAGGGTTAGGAATGAAATGAAGGATGAAACTGATTTCCATTAAGTAAGGAAAGGATAAAACTGGAGGAGAGAAATGAAGGAGAGAAAGTGACGGCTACCATTAAGTAAGGAAATGATAAAACTGATTTCCATTTGATTCAAATTCATCTTAAACTAAGGAAATTAAGTAACCTTTTCCGGATTTTTAGTCCTATTAATTAGTAAAGAATATGTTGTTATTATATAGTATATACTAATTAAATACCTAATAAGGGCACAATCGTCCGAATATCCTTTTAAAAGGATGAAATCATAACTATTCAAACCTCATGGGCTGGGACCATAACGACCTTTTTGGAATGGGATGCCAAATTAAAATTTCCTTTTATAATTGTATAGGTCGATTAAATAATATGATATTGTTTTTGTATTGTTTTTTCAATTTGCATGATTACCAATTTTTTTCCCTTAATGTTTGCTCACCTTAAATTGGAATCTTGCGTCTGTCCTGGGCCTCTTGGCCATGATTTATCAATAGACTAGGGATTGCCTGTGCCTAAAGGCACGAAGCAACGCATTTTGAACACAATTTAAATGAATTACCATTCTCTGTTGTTGACCACCCCGCCAATCAAGCTGACTTCTCCTAAAAGTAATGTTTCAAATAAGTTTTTAAACAGATTTCATCTAATCAACTATATTAAATCTCAGAATAAAAAAAAACTACATTAAATCTTTATGGCACACATCAATTCAAAGCACCAAAAAAGTATGTCCAAAAATAGCATATTTGTTGTATACTCTAGAAATACCTAAAACATAAATAAATCTCACATGAAAATTTTCATATTAACAGCTAAAAAAACAAAAAATGAATACCGAAAAAGAAGTGTAAAGAGAATATCTTCCTCATAAACTTTTGCGTTGTGATGCTCTTTCATCAAACTCTATTTTGTAAAACTTTTACTATTAATAAACTTCTTCAGATATGTTCTTCCCAATCTTTTTATTTGTCACTTTTGACAATGAATGTTTGAACTTTCTCATCATCAATTTTCGAAATGTCTTCAATTGTCTTCATCACTCTTGAATACCTACTTCGTCCAAAGAGAAAAATTAAGAATATGAACAACAATATAAAACATATAAAAAATAATTAAATGAGAAAGAATTTCCTCTTGCAAAATAAAATGGTCACGAAATAAGTTACCTTAACCATAGATCTCGTCTACTCATCCCAACACTATCGTGGTACGATTATAACCTATATAGATATTACCTTACGACATCTCAATCCATGAAGAGAAACAATATACACTACCCCAGACAACATGACCCGAAAGGGCCTCAAAACATCTAACCCAAGGAGAGAGGGAGAGAATGTGTAAAATAACGAAAAAAAATATAAAGATTTGATTACCTCTTATTCTGACAAACCAGAGGTAATGAACCTCTCTCTTCCAGAATTAAGTTTTGATCATCTTAATAACTCATATCCATTCTTCTAACTCTTTTCTAAGCGCACACACAATTCTCTGATCAAGGCACGAAGGAAGCTGATTTCTCCTCTTCTTGGAGAAGCTTACGAATTAGAAGAATTATGTGTGTGCTTAGAAAAGAAAAACCTAAGTTCAGAATAGATTATCAAGGAAAATGTAGATTCATTTTTGAAGGAAAACGTTTGTGAATGTTAATTATTAAAGAAAAATGTAATTATCAACATCAACTTTTAAAAAAAATGATCTTTTCCTTTCCGTATATGAATCCAAATGGAGTTTGTTTCCTTTCTGAATGTAGGAGAATCAACCTAAAAGGAAACAACATAAAACCAATTATTGAGTTGAATGTAAGGAAATTATTTTGGAAAACCATTTGTTTAGTTGATTTGAATTCAAAAGGATAATTGATTCAATTTTAAGGAAATAACGTAAAAGCAATCAATGGAAAGAACTTACCTCTCATAAGGTTAGGGTGGTTTATATTAGGAAGTATTCTTACGATCGGACGGCTACAACTAACATTAAATGTTTGATCGGACGGTTGTTGAGCTTGCTGGGTTTGTATCTGTAGACAAAAACCACTTTGTTTTATAATATAGAATAGATTCCTTTAATTTAGGGTTTTGAATTTTGAAATGAAAGTAATTTCAGCCCTTGGATTAGTTGAGAAGAAACTTTAAAATTCAATCACGACCCTCTAATGTGCCACGGAGGACAGTTGTGAGAGAGAAATTCCTCAAAACCGTTGTGTAATGTAATATAGAATATAGATTACTATAAAACTTTCCAATTTCCAAATAGATTCAAAGACATTTGGAAAAGTTAGGCTACATTTTGAATTTTGGGATTATGGCCGTTTGGGAGCATGTGCAATAATGCATTTTTCGAGAATGCATTATCAAAACCACACAATTGAGACGTAGTTTTAGAAGCCGTAGTCTTAGAGGAGTTTTTGCATTCTTATTTTTTTCATGTGGACAAAAAGACCAGATTACCCTTGACCTTTTATTCATACACTTTACTATACCTTATAAAGTTATAATAACCAAGGAAACTGGGTAAAAAATTAGCTCATAGTCTATTTTGATGATTATCATGCCAAACACTACAAAATTGTGAAATTTGCTTTGTACATATCTCTCAAACACTCTATAAATTCATTTTCTATTTGGCCATAATCTAAAAATCTTCAATTTACAATCCAAAACGCAAAATGTAATAATAACAGGCTGCCCAGAATGTCTATGGAATGATTTTCCCTTTTTGTACATATTATTGGAAAACATGATTAAATAGAAAGTGCATTCAAATGCCACCAAACTATTATCACCTACCAAAAAGCATTTATACTTGAGACTTCGAAATGAAGACCAAAAGAGGAGAGAGAGAGAGAGAGAGAGAGAGAGAGAGAGAGAGAGAGAGAGAGGGGTCAATGAAGCCCTGATCACATGGAAACAGAGACTTGACATCCTCAGGATATTCGGTTGTTATAGTCTTATAGGATCATAAAATGCATAGGCAAAGGCTTCTCCTTGGTTATTCTCTTTCATTTCCATGTATCACATCAAATAACAAATAGGACACCTTTGAATTCAGATCAGGAAAGGAACTATACACGAGTATTATATGTACGATCTTTTCAACTAAGATCTCAGTTACGTGCGGCGCCAGGATTTTCGAGCAGGATTAGTCGTGTATAGTTTAGGATTTTTGACCAGGATTTTCGGCTCCACTGATAGAAAATCCTGCGTTCGCCCCTGGCTTTGGCGCTCTGCGAGGCTATGGATCTTGTTTCTAACAAATGTTACGGGACTGCCACCTTTGAGGGAGATGCCAAAATGATGGGGGACATGGTTAATGGTATTACATAGGTGAATAATGATGTGGAGGTGATAGTTCAGGACATGAAGATACTTCGAGAAGGGCTAGCTCCAAAATCGGTTCAATTCATCAAACGTGGGGGAAATAGCAATGCACATGTCCTCGGTCAGAGAGGGATAAATGAAGAGAGTTGGAGGGAGTGGAAAGAGTTTCCACCAGTATGGCTTTGGGATTCCTTGATCTTTATGGCGAACTTCCCGTTTTGAATTATGTGTATCGTTTGGGTTATCAATGAATGGATTATCGCTGCTTTTGACAAAAAAAAAAAAAAAGAAGAAGAAAGAAAGAAAGAGTAAAATCATAGAACATCAACAAGGGGTAAGAATGTAATTTTCTTCCGAATTCTTTTATATTTAAGACAATTTCGTTCTAATTGTGGTGTCGATTCACCAAATGAAGTCAAAAAGATCAGTGGATGACTTCACTGATCTTTTTGACTCAATGTGTCTCCGCCCTGATCAGTTAAATAGGTTCATGACTTCTACAAGGTAAAATTTGTTTGATTAGCAATTTAGATGTGCGATTGTATTATTTATGCCATGGAACTGTATTAAATCATGTGAAGCATGAAATTATATATACGTAGTACCGAAAAATGAAAAAAATTGAAGCATGACCAAATGTGGAACCGTTTTAACTTTAAATTTTAAATTTTTAGGGTATTGCTAACCTCCACCTCCACCTAAGAGGTAGATGTTAATAGATATATAATGACAAATAAGTTCGGATATTAAAACACATTTTACGAATATCAGATATTAATATATATTCATGGATATCAATATTTTTTTTCAGATATCGATGCATTTTCTACACATTAATCTCCACCCTAAAGGCCGAGGTTAGCATTTTACATCAATTTAATAGAAAACGAACTTCCTTGTATTTTGATGAGTCATGTACGATTGTGTTAGGCCTACTACTGCCTAGAGTTTCTCTCTCTAAAAGTTAGATTTCCCCTAGGGTTTATCCCTTCTTGCTGGCCTCCACCCTTCTTCCGGCCTTCTTCTCCCCTTTTCTTCCTTGTTTCTGTCATTTTCCACCCTTCCCTTCCTTTTCCACCTCTTAATCTCCCCCTCTTTCTTGTTTTTTTGCCCGGTTGAGATTTTGAGGGGTGGGGCTGCCGCCTCTCCACCCCACCCCTCCTCCTCCTTGCCTTGCCGGACACCCATCACTTAACCCTTGGCCAGTCGTTGTCTCCCCGATTCCATCACCGTCCCCCCTCCGCTACTGCACCCCCTTCACCTCTGACCGCCTTTAACCACCATAACCATCTTCGCCGGTCAATCTGTCTCTCCTATTCTCTTCGCCACCGCTCTCCCTCACCCCAGATCCACAGTCTCTCCTCCGTTCATTTCCCTTTTCCGTTCCCGGACACGGGTTGACTCGGATCTGACGATGGGTTGATTTTGGGTGTCTCTGCCCCCTCCAGCGAATAAAGCTCTCCTAGGCCATGGGCGGCGGCTAAGAGAGCTTGGTCTTGTTCGGGGAAGTGATTGATCGGCGAACTCGGCGAAACTCGGTGCATCATCTCCTTGGGGTGACTCAGTGGATCTCGGATTGCACCAGTTTGTCTTGGGTTAGCTGATTAGTTAGTCTTTTTTGCTTATTTAGTGTATGTTGTTTCTGTTTTATTCCGATTAAGTGTGTTGTATTGTGCTATGGTTTGAGTTGGGAATCCGTTTGGATTCTTTACTGCTTCCACTTGAATAGGATTCATCATTCCGTCCCCTAGGTGTCGGGTCTGCTTCAGTAGGTGTGTTTGTGAGTCGGTGGTCTAATCAGCCTAATGTTGTTCTCTTTTTCACTTGTTAGTGGTTTAGGTTTCATTCCTGTCTTTCGATGTAATTGGTGCCGGATGGCGTTTGATATGATATCTTGACTTATTCAAAAAAAAAAAAATATATATATATATATATATGTACGATTGTGTCATGGCAAAGAGACGTGGGAGTTATTGAGCTAGCACAACAATAGAACAACAGAAAGGTGAACATACACCGCTTTTCCGAGAAAAAAGATACAGTAAATACAAGCTGCAAAGGAGACAAGAACCTGCTAGTCTAGGCTTTTTGCAGCATTCCAAAAATTCTCTATGTTAAAAAGCTTACAATTCCTACGTCATCATCAACTATATTTTTTATAATAGATTTTCCGGGCCAGTTTGTGTACTCCTTAACTAACTTCGAAGTCATGAAAGTAACGACCAGACAAACCCTCTAGTACTCCCAAGGTTTGAAATGTTCAGCCCCCGGTGGAGTGCATGAACGACGAATATTAACTACTCATTCATGTCCACTTGGCCAAACTCGTTAGGTCATCAATCATCATCTGCTTCAATGATCTGCTCTTTGTACAGTAGTCTTAAACAAGAGGATGTAGAGCTTGTGATCCATTGAGAAATACATGAACCCACCAACTGAATGTGTCACAAAAGACCCAAAACTAGCCCCCACAATACAGTGCCAAGCTGGTCCATAAGCCCCATCAAATTCCTGCAAAAAAAAAAGAACAAAAACCCTTTAGGGGAGTGATTTCCACACCCCCTAAATTATTATCCACACCCCCTTTTTTGTCTTCTAGTGAAATTTTCATGTGTAAAAATGTCACTAAAAGACAAAAAGGGGGTGTGGATAACAATTTAGGGGGTGTGAATATCAATTACCAACCCTTTAATCTATCAAGCAATTAATAAAACAGCAGTCCCAGGTACCCAAAATATTTATCTAGAAAACTACCCAGAAAGGGTCAACAGAATGAATTTGATCCGCTGATTTCACTTTTCACTTTCCGATAGTTTTTTGGGTAAATATTCCGGGTACTTACCATTTCTGTTAATAAAAAAACCCACTTCTCAATTCCCTAAGAAAAAGGAAAATTTGACAAAACTCATAGTTCTACAAAGATGAATTTCGCACCAAGTTTTAGCACCCTTTCATACATGTTCTTGTCTATATTCTATAAAAAAAAATAAAAATATTTGTCTTTTACATATGACAAGTCAATTTAAGAAATAAAGATAACTTGATAATTTCTCATGAATGAAGACCAAAAAAAGTGTAGAAAAATGAAAAGAAAGTGTTAAAATCAATTCTCAGTCTATCAATCAACGATCCCAGTCTCAAATTTACAAACGCTTTAATTTATCAATCTATTAATAAAAAACCCAAATCTCAAATTAAAGCAAAAGACCCAAATTGAGTACCTTTTTGAGGGTGAGAGCAAGGGTTTTGGAAGTGAATTTCTCCAAGCTATCATGAGTTTTTCTTGCACAATCCACAGCATGGACTTGCATGAATGGGGGCATATCCACAGAAACAATTTTCACACCATTGACGCTCAAGAAATCTGCCAATTCAGCTTGAGGATTACAAATTGACCTCCTTCTACCACCACCACCATTCAATGCTACTGAAAATGATGCCCTTCTCATAGTCTCATGGGATTCCTTCAATTCAAATTCTTGACTCCTAGAAAGTGAGGTCAATGCTCTCTTGATATCACAACCTTCAAGAGATTCCATCTTCTCCCTTCCTTTCTTTGATGATTTCTTGACTCTCTCTGTTTTCGGCTTATCGATTTCGACCAAGTCTTTGATCTCACACCCTTCGTGAGATTTACTGGTCGATTTGTGGTCTATGGACCCAGTAATTGAGGCTCTCAGCCTATCTTTTTCCATCTCCAACACAGATTTCCTATGATGGTGGCTTGATTTGAAGTGGGTTTTTCTAGATGCATCTTCATTTGCAGAAATAGCCATGGATTTGGATTGGAATTCGGTGTCTGTAGAAGGTTTTGGAGGAGGGTTTGATGTTTTTGAGGGTGGAGGGCCCTTGAGATGATTTGGGTTTGGGTTCAAATTTGAGAATTTGTTGGATAAGGAATGGATAGTTGAGGAGGGAACAGTGAAATCTTGGTGGGGTTTATTGGTGGTGGTGGCGGTGGAGAAAGGGGTAGATTTGAGTTGCTTTTTGTTTGTGGGATCCATGGATGTCTTATGGTCTGTAGCTGCTAAAGTGCGCCTAGAGGTGGTGTGGTGTGCCATGTGGGTAGTGGTGGTGGTGGTGGGGATAAGTCAAGAGGAAATGGAGGGGGTGTGTAGAGGGCTTTTCTTGGTTGAGAGAGAGAGGAGTGGTGGTTGTTGGGTGGTGATAGGGTGGGGTTGATTTGGATGGGGACTTGTGTGGTAAGATCTGGTGCTTCTTTGTTCTAACATGCGCCGGTTGTGGAGGAGGACAAGAGAAGGTGGGGGAAGAAGGCAGCCAGGCAGGGGGGCTTGAATTCATTGACTTTGGATCTATTTGAATGGGGGAAAGGCATGTGAACATCAACAAGTAACATACTAATAATACCAATAACCATTTTTAATGCAAATGGAGCTCATTTGGTTATTTTATTTCATTACAAATTTATTTAAGTAAAATCAACAGGAGAGAAGGACTTGAGTTTCGAAAATGTTAGGATCTAGAAAAAAAATTCCAGAAAAATTGATTCGGTTTGCCTGCACAATTTTGATTGCGATGCGCAGTATGAGTTAGAGAGCGCGATGCTCAGTTCACAACGTTTGAGACGGTTTTCTTACTTTGAGCCTTATAGTTCTATCCTCTGTGTTTTTGGATTGTTCTCTAGATTAATTTCATTGTATTTTTGGATGCAATCTTGTAAGTGCCGCTGGGCGATTTCATGAAATACTACGGATTTCCTACTGTTAAAAAAAAGAAATTTTTTTCCGATAATGTCCAAAAAAGAGACATGAATACTTTAGATTCAGAGTGATGTGAATTGAACCATTCATTTTCTTTTTCCGGTCATTTTCGAGAAAACTTTTTACATATTCTACCGACCATCTTTGAGTTTAAGAGTAACAAGAATTAAACTAACCTTACCATCCATTTAAAGGTTCTATATGCTGGCCAAATAACCTCCTCAATTAAAACCCAGAATAACGAGCAGATTGGTGGTTCTATCATCGTTGTTGTACAATTTTTGCGGCTTTTGTATTTTTTTCTTGTATTTCTGGACCGGTAATGTCCTTTTTTAGTCTATTAGTAATATGAGTTTTCTCGGTTAAAAAAAAACCCAGAATAATGTTTGTGATAGTCGCTGAGGTAACAGTCTATTGAAGTGTGACTCATGTTCATTGAATATGCAACTTCCTACAGTGTTTGCACATCAATAAATCTTGTTGCATTATTTCTCTCCTTTTCTTCTGAATTATCAAGGGGAACCATTCAATTGTCTTTGACTAGCGCATCAGTTTTAAATGATTAGTGATTGAAACGAAAAAGCAATTGAGTCAGTCAGTTTTGAATCTCTTGGGATCATCTCAGAGTTCATTTGTAGTCATTTAAAGAGTTCATTTTGCAAAAAATCTCAAAATGTCAATTCGGAGAGCTTAGCAAATGATTAGGAAAATACTCCCTCCATCCCAAATTCCAATTTAATAGTTCATCGTTCTATTCTAATCGGATAAAAACGTAGCTACTCTATATATTTCAAATGGTAATGAATTTTATGGGCAATATAGATCTACTTTGATAGATCTCGACTAGTTCTATTAGATAATATTTTCAGAATCACAAAAGTGGCAAGAACTCTAAAAAATGACTATTGAATTGGGACAGAGGGAGTATTAACGTAGAATAGATGAGTTCTTCTACAACGTATCATCCTTTCTTTAGATATAAATATGTAAATGTTTCAAAAAAATATTGACATTTGATTAACGTATTGTATTGTGTTATGGTTGAGTTTCTCAATGAATTGTTCGATCATCAAAATAAATTCCAAAGGGGCTCGAAAAGCCCGAAACTTGACCAGTTCAAATTTGTTGCCTCAACTAGAGAGGAGTTGGGCCTTGTTCGTTTTGGTTTCAAGAACCGGTTTTCTCAATTATTATTCAATTATTACCCTTATTTTTAAATATTATTTTTCTCTCTATCTCTCTCCAATCATTAATACTTATTTTTTAATTATCATCCCTGTTTTTTCCTCTAATTATTACAAAAACCAAAACTCAAAACTCAAACTAACTACAACCTTGGTTCCTTGTCACAACTGTAAAGTGTCAGATTGTTATTTAAATTGAAATCAACCTTTATTATAATTCCAAGTGGCCTTAAGATTCATTAGTCAACGTCAATTATGATTACAGCTTGATTATTATTATTATTTTTGATCGGGAGAAAATGCCCTCAGGCAATTTTTATTATGATTACAGCTTGATGATTGGGTGATTTTAAATTCTGATTGACTTAATATTATTTTAATTGGAGTATATAAAATGTACATGGAAAATCAAAGCTTGGGTATTTTTCAAGCATTTTCCAACAGATTTACATTTATTCTCTTCTCTTCAGTTTGTCTTAATGTTTTCCTTTTGGTAAATTACATTTAACCCCCTTCAACTATGGTCGGTTTCCGAGTTGCCCCCTTAATGTTTAAACTCAAACACTTAACCCCCCTAACGTATTTGAATTTCAATGTTTAACACCTTCTGTTAGTATTTCGTTAGGGTTTTGGATGGAAAAGTATCATGTGATCTGCACATGCTAGTTTGGATGAAAGCACACGACGAAATTACCCATACAATAAATCAGCTTTAAACCGAAAATCATCTGTAAAAATCTCTCCCCCCCTAGCCTAGCTTTGTCAAACCCAACGGCAGTCGAAATACCACGGCGTACATTCCATCATCGCTGCCACTGCGGCAAGGACCCCGCTCAACTGTAGTTGAAGGCTTTGTTGGGTTGCTACCGTTAGCTTGTCTATGCCGAAATCCAAGAAATGGGCTTCATAATTGGCATCGAATAGCACTCTTGAGACTTGATTTCTCCATGAATGATCGCTACTGAGTGGAAGAATGTCAACCCAAGGAGAATCGTGCGGTTTCGATGCTTCACATGCCAGCGTTAAGCTCATTGCAAATTGGGATTTGATATAGTTGAAGGGGATATATATTTGTGGTCAGAGAGTGAGATTCCTTTTTATTCTCCACTCTCTCACAGAAAATTATGTATGTATGTGTGTGTATATATATTGTATTTATATAATCATATGTGTGTGTGTGTGTGTGTAATCTAATTATTTAGTTTTTTTCCATTCGTTAATCTTAATCTACACTATCCTAGGGGACTTGGGGAGGGGATAGGTGCTTACGGGAATCGAACTCTACTCATGTGCATGGGAGTATAAGGGAGGCACCAACTGCACTCCACTCCACTTGCGTGTGTAATCTAACTATAGATGGTGAATTTGTGGATGAATAGGCTCTTCTTTTTCTTGTTTTGTGGATTAATTTATGAGGTGGGTGGTTTGATTTGTGAACGAAATTGACCCCGACATCAGGGATCTGAAATTGGAGTACAGAATATTGAAGGAGAAGATGGATTAGATTGAATAGACTACTACATGAGGAGATGACGTAAATGAGAATTAAAATAGATGAACTACTTTTAGAAAGTTTGGGACCTTTGGGTTGTGAGGAAGCTAATAGAATTTGATTTCGGATCTAGCACGGGCCTGATTTTGATTCTAATTTTGGGGTTAATCGGTGGCATGGATTAACGTGGTTGTTGGATGTAGGTAGAAGATGATGTTTTGGCTAAAGGGTAAAAACATAAATTCAATTTTCTTGTTAACGACGTTTACTCCATTTTGGATTCACATACTTTGAGGAGGTTAAGTGTTTGAGTTTAAACCTTAAGGGGGCAACTCAGAAATGAGTGATAGTTGAAGGTGGTTTAATGTAATTTACCCTTTCCTTTTTCATTTTGTTCTTTGGCTTCCTCAATTCAACATGGGTCCCATATCTGGTCATTTCATAAAATCAAATCCAATCTGTTCATGTGTCCAATCAAATTGTTTTTCTTTATAGACATTTCGTTTTGTAATGAAATCGACAGGATGAAAATGAACCGTTCGAATCATCGCTGTGAGTCCAGAACGAAACACAAGGAGTAGAACTTCAGAGGGAGTCTTCATAGATTTTGGTTTCCCGTTTGTTAAAAGCAAAACTTTTAGCGTCCTCAGTTCCCATTTTCTAAAAGCAACCAAGATTTTAGCACTTTTTTTTAGCACTTGTATGAAAACAATTGACTTTTAGCAACTTCAGTTTTTAGCGCTTTTATGAAAAAAAATTAACTTCTTGTAATTAGTGCTAAAAACAGAAACTCTGCTTACTTGAGTGATGAAGCAACCTAAACAAGGGGTGTAATGGGGACCAATTGCTAAGTAGTGTTCCATCACACCAACATCATACATTTGCTATATATATACAAGTAAGCAGAGTTTCTGTTATATATATATATAGGAAGATGTTCTATTGAGGACTCCCTCAAAGATCTCCTCCGTGAGGACCACCCCTTTTTTTTATTTTTCGGACCAAATTTCGACGATCCGAACCGCTCAATGTGTTTAAAACATGTTTTCCATGGCAAACGCGAGGAATCACAAAAAAAAAATACCCGAAAGGGCTTCATCCGAGCGGTTTTTCATAATAACCGTACATATATAATTTATCGAAAAATGCTCGAATGAAGCCCTTCCGAGTATTTTTTTGGACGAATCTTTGCGGTGACCCTTAAAATCACGTTTTAAACACATTGAGCGGTTCGGATCGTCGAGATTCGACCCCGATCCATGAGGTCCACAAATTACGAGTTTGAGGGAGTCTTTAGTAGAACGGGATCCTATATATATATATATATATATATATACGCCACCGATCCAGTCAAGGATCCCGGATTTCCCGGATTGAAGCGTTTTGATGCTTTTAACGATTGTTTTTGGGAGATCCGAGCCGTCCAATGTGTTCAAAAGGTGTTTTCCAAGGTCCACGCGAGAAATCTTCAAAAAAAAAATACCGGGAAGGGCTTGATCCAAGCAGTTTTTCGCAAAAATTGTAAACGGCTCGGATCGTCAAAAAAATATCGGGAAGGTGGAGTCCCGGATCCGGGACTCCCGGACTAGATAGTTCCTCTCTCTCTCTCTCTCTCTCTCTCTCTCTATATATATATATATATATATATATACAAAAATGCTACTATCACATACACTCAATCACATAACTCTCACATACACACGCGAGTGAGTGGGGCTCCACTTAGGCCCCACTAAGTGGAGCCCACCCCATGTGTGTGTATGTGAGAGTTATGTGACCGGGTGTATGTGATAGTAGCATTACTCATATATATATATATATATATATATATATATATATATATCATGTTGCAGTTTCCTATCATTGAATGCTTTCTGGCTATTCTTTAATGTAGCAAAAGTATCATCATTCATGAGTTGCAGAAAAATAAGCCTGAGGGGTTCGCCTGGTAAACCAAGACCTCAGACTTAGAGGTTTGCTCCTTCTCAAGGTCTTAGGTTTGAAATTTCTAAAGTGCTATAAGCTCCTTTTGGGACCAGTTCACAAGGTACGGCTATAATTTGGCTCTCAAAAAGTGGATAGTGAGATATAACCGCTAAAATTAGTTGAGGTCCACGTAAATTAGTTGAACATCTAAGTTAATAAAAAAAAATTGCAAAAAAATAACTTCATAAAATAATATTTCTACCATAAGCCTATATATCCAACAAAGAGGAATATATGAAATACAGAAGAAACAAGAGCTACATTTATCTAGTATCTTTAAGTGAATGTGAGGGTGTCAGATCTAACCCCTCCCATCCTTTGTCCTTTGTACTCATACGAAATTTTATCAGAACTCACATGGGAATTGAATGGGTATTCTTTAAATGAGTGATAGAATTTACCACCAGTAGTTTATAGCGACCACTTTAGTTTTTGTAGTTTCTGGCTAGCTGGGAAATTGCCATTAGAGCATCATTCCTTAAAATATGCTACAACAGCAAAAAGACCCCAAGCATTATAGGCACACACAGACGCGGGGATGCTGTGGTGCAGCTTGTGCATAGCAGGTGTTGTGCAGCATCACAGCCGTCTGTTGCTTGGTTGGACATCCCAGATTTCAAACAAACTATTCGCGCAAATAGTTAAACTATTTGCATAGGCTGCACAACAGGCTCCCCGCGTCCCGCACACACTTGCACACACGAACTGCAAGGCCCACATGGATGTGCGTGTTCGTAACAAAGTTGTTACTCCATCTCTGTCCCAATTTGTTTGTCCATTTTCGATGTTCGCGCCATTTCTCTATTGCTTATTATCTTTCAATTCATAATGTCTTTCATGATTTTGAAAACTTTGTATAACAGAACTAACCGAGAACTATTAAACAAGATTTATATTGCATATTTTTAAAAATCAATATTGAATAATATAAGCAGTTGAAAATAGACAAATGAATTAGGACGGAGGGAGTAATATATTAGCATGCCATTGCTAGCGCAAACACAGAGAGATTGTTCAGCGCTCCAAGGCAATACTCCAATGATATAGTAGTTTAAGGGTCTAATTATCATGATGTAGTAATTTAAGGGTCTAATTGTCATTTTGGGTTTTAATCTAAGAGGTAGTATAAATAGTGTAAGGGTCTTTCATTTTTGGTAGCTTTTATTATTTTCAAGAATATATTATCAAGAGTTTAACACTTCGATGTGTGTTCGTAACGAAGTTGTTACTCCATCTGTGTCTTAATTTGTCTGTCCATTTTCGATGTTCGTACCATTTCTCTATTTGCTTATATCTTTGTTAGGACGGAGCATGCTATTGCTAGCGCAAACAGAGAGATTGTTCGGTGCTCCTAGGCAATACTCCAACCGAGGCGGGGGAGCACGAGATCGGAACCATTTCTGTTCGGTTCATTGAGGAGACCAGGTTTCCAAAAACTACGTGATTCTGGCACATAAAACTCGCTGTTTATTCTCAAAATGACAGTAATCGTTCAATTTCATTTACATGTGTTCCGATTGAGCTCCATCGTTCCCCTATCAGTTAACTTTCCTCATTTCACCGATGATCAACAAGAATCAACTAGACAAACCTAACAAAACCAACTGCTCCAATCAAGTCAACGAGCCTGGACTGGGCCCAGAACCGTATTTACAGCAAGTTCTAGGGCATACCGGCCCTCCGCTGGTTCCGGTGGTCAAACAGGCCAACACCATGGATGAGCTCATGTTGTCCCACACCAGGGGCATGAACCTTTCGGGTTTCAATTGGTGTGACCTAGTTCCAACGAAGACTTTCTAAGGCTTCATAACGAGACAAATAAGGTGAGGTGAATGTTTGGTAACGGTGAATCTGTCCCAGATAACTTGGGGAGTAAAAGTTAAGGTGCTGATTTCATGTGTCTCAGCAGTCAGCCGTAAAATTGATTCAAGAAGAGGAATGCTATGATCAATAAGATCTACAGTTGTTAATCGAGGATCGTGGATCATCTAAGGAACGAGATGATAATCGGAACAAACACAGCAATTTTCAGTCAGCATATTTCACTTCCTCGAACACATTAGCCAACACAAAGGATTTACAACAGTGCAGCTGATGAGAAATGGAACAAACAACAATGGCTGTACACTCTACTTCATCTAATGGAAGACACCAAGGGAATGGTAAAATAAGATTTGTACTTGCTTCTGACCTATAATGAGCCTGAGACATAAGAAAAAAAAAAAAAAACAGAAAAAGAAAATGAGAGTGGGAGTTTTGCACCTGTTCCTACCGTGAACAAACAGTTCAAAGCATCCAACAAATTAAATTTAAGAAGTAAATGGCTTCTAATTCCATGGACTGGGAAGTCGGGCATCTCTGAACGAAGACGTGCCACCTGATGCTGCGGGGGAAGGGGAGGAGGCAATGTAACTTGTTCCGGATACAGTGACTGTGGGAAGATTTCCAGGGTGGTGTCCTGAGGGAGCAAAGCGGGAAGGACTGCCGGAAACAGCCAAGCTTGCTCGAGGAGGGTGAGGAAGCTGCAATACAAGCCCCATAACTAAAAATCAATATATCTAACATCAAGAAAAACTAGCAGTATTGATAACATAGAGATGTAGACTTTCCTTGGAAAGAGGTGTGGGCCCTGTGGGTAACTAAGGCCCCCCCATCAAAGATTTTTTTTTTCCTTGGACAGCTGTTCATGGGAAAATACTAACTATCGATAATTTGATTCGTAGAAAGCAAATTCATGTTAATTGGTGTTGTATGCGCAAGCATGATGAAGAAACAGTTACCCATCTTCTTCTTCATTGTGATGTGGCTAGAGACTTGTGGTCTATGATCCTTCTTTTGTTCGGGATAGAGTGGGTGATCTCTCGGTCAGTAAAGGATGCGTTATGCTCGTGGAGGGAAGCCAAAGTAAGTAGGAGGAGGAAGAAGGGTTGGTACTTGGCACCCTTGGCAGTGATGTGGACTGTTTGGAGAGGGCGTAATAGAACTTTTGAAGGGACAGAAATGGCTAAATTCAAATTCAAGAGCTATCTTCTTTCTCTTTTTTAAGTTGGTTCTCTGGTTTGATTGATCCATCTTTAAACCAATTTTTTGATTTTGTTTAAGCTCTAAAGTGAGTTTTATTTGGGGTTGCTCTTCATGTAAATCATTCTCTTTTGTATACGGGTCGCACCCCCTTGGTGCTCCTTTAATATACTTATAAAAAAAGAAGACTTTTGGTTCGCTTAAAAGACTGGCAAAATTTACGTTACAAACAGGACCGGCCTTGAGGTGAAGCCGGAGGTGCGGCGGCTTTAGGCCCATAATTTAAGCAAAAATATGGGCGCCCAGTTTCGATAGAAATTTCTTTTACTATATATATAAACTTAGTACTTCTGAAAATCTAGTAGAAATACTGTCACAGTGGTTCGTGCGCTTTTGCTACTTACGTGTTGACCCAGGTTCAACTCTTGGCAGGGCCCTTTTTGGCTACGTTAATTTTTTTTTTCTCCCCTTATTTTTCTACCTCATAACTCTTGCACCATTTATATTAGTATAAATTAATATGGAGTAAAGCATTTTTAGTGGTAGATGTTACTCAAGTCTAATGTTAAAATAATAGGCACACCATATTTGATAAGTATTTTTTTAATATTTTGTTTCATTTATTTTAATTTTATGTTTAACTTTTACTATCAAATTCACCATATAAATCACTTTTGACAATGACAAATGAACTAAAATATATATTTTTTGAATTAACAAACTTCAATAGAAAATAATTTAACCTTATAATTTTCTATCGTTAAAATTTTTTACCATTATAGATAATAACATTAGAAAAATGCATTCTATGAGCAGTGCTTCAAACCTTTTTTTTTTCCTCCAACGGTATAAAAATTAAAAAGTTTATGTTCGTTAAATTAACAAGTTAAAATACTGTGTTTAATCTTTATACCTTTTATTAGCCACTTATATTGATTTTTTCTTCATTAAAACCAAGGGCCCTACCTTTTAAATTCGCTTTAAGCCTTCCAAATGTCAGGGCCGGCCCTGGTTACAAATGGAATCATCAGCCAGTATTTTAGGTGAACAGCCAAGGAATGATCATACCATTCCTTGTCAAAATAATTCAAGCAAACCAAATACAACCTATATTTATGCATTCCCATTTATTACCAATATTTCAAAAAATGTAATACCCAGTTTATGGTTGCTGTCAAAGTTCGTGTTATATAAGGCACCTACCCTAAAATCCTAAACTGAAATTGTATTTCTTCACACTTTAAAGTAAGATGCATTATGATGCAAGTCCGTCATGCAATAGTTGCCAATTAGTTTACAACATGATGAAGGTTGAAATTAAAAGTCAACAATTAATCCTAGGTTTTCATTTCTCCTATTTTCCAACGAATACTGGATTACAAGTACACTCTACTTAAAAAAAGAAAAATCAACTAGACCAGGGATGTAGTCTAAAACACCATATGCCTCAATTCAATACATTGGAAGCAATTACCCAGAAGTCAGAATCGCTAACAATTAACTAAAGAAATAGCCAACCACATTGATTATGAAAATCCTGCCGTTGTTATTCTCTGGAGCTTTGATTGCACAAACTCCAGAGAGAAAGATGCCCCTTTGTTGGCTCTTTGCTAACGATTTTCAGATAATTATGTGGTTGTTTAACGAGTAAACATGAGCCCGAACTTAAGCAGTTTGGTGCGTTCATCAGCCCTAGTTTCAAGGTTTGAAGTCAAAACTGCGTGCAGCAGTCAAAAGTTGTCAGATACAAATGGAAACTTAAAATTCCTGCTGAACCTCTCACCTTTCCTAACTTACCCATGCATAGAGACTGGAAGTATGAAAAAAGAAAGCCTTCAAATGCAGCATTACTATCAGTTGATCCATTATTGACAAATGGTAACCAAGAGTTGAAGAAAACATTTGGCATCAAATTATTCAGAAGAATGTTTAATTTCTCCCAAGATACCCCAAAAAAGAAGATAGCGGCTGAACAAACTGGTTGAATTGCAAGGGACTGAGTTGCCAACTAATGAGTTTATGAACGACATCTTTCATGAGAAATGTGGTTATATTCCTTAATATGTTTAGTTTGTTTTCTTTTTGGCCTGTGACCATACAGAATATGCTAATCATTGGACACAGTCACTTAGTTTCTCTTTGGCAAATGTCAACTACAAGAATGCTACTTTATGTGCTGCAAAAGATATGGGCTGCAACATAAGAAAAAAATGGCATAGTAGGGAGTGAAATAGTCAGTATATATTACCGCACTAAAGGCCGGTCTTCTATGAGGAGAATCAGAACGAGGAGATATACTGCTCATTCGAAGCAAATGGCGAGAATGAATATTATGGTTTGAGGCATCATCAGCCTCTGCTCCTTCCATATCACCGCCAAGGTTTCCCTCTGAGTTCAACCTAGGAGTGCCAATCCTAGTCAATGATCCAGAATCATTTGTAGCATCTACCTGAAGTGGAACAGATGGACGAATTCCCATTACTTGCATGCTATTTCGCCTCTTTAACTCTTCTTCTGCATTCAAGATCTGTTAAACATCCCCAATTACAGCCTAGTTAGACATAATCGGAGGCAAGAGATGAAAGAAATAGAAAAGTCTTCCAATACTCAGGAATTAGGAGGCATTGTGAGGTACCTGTTTGAGAACTTGGACTAAATTATGTTTCTTCTCATTCAGAACTTGCAACTTTTCCTCAACTTCCTTTTTTCTTTTCTCTTTATCAGTTAAGGCATCCACTTTGTTGTTTGTCTGGCTCATTAAAATAATAAGAAATTAAGAAACAATAAAGGAAATAAGATGAAAAAACAAAAGTGGGGTAATGCGAGATGCACACTTCCACCAGTTAGGTTCTTTGCTTATGATGAGCATGAGCTACCTTCAAGGCAAGGCTTAAGGGAAAATCAATCACATTAACACATCCATCAGGGAGTAAGTGTGTTACATGCTATTTTCTTTTCTTTTGACATCACCAATAAATAAACAAAGCGCCTGAAGGGGGAAAACTTGAACAAACAAAATGTTCAATACCAAAAATGATAAATCCACAGGCAAATGGAAATCTCCAAGAGCACATTAAATAGAATTGAAAAGTAAGTACCGAACACGTTCTAGTCTTGAACACTCAAGTAAGTACTGAACCCTTTCTAGTCTTGAACACTCAAAGGGCTAGTTTGTTTGGGGACCAATAGTGATAACTATAGTCTATTTAGTCATATTATACAATCCCATAGGATATTTAGACCCATAGGAATATCATGAGGGGTTTAGTGGTATTGCTTACCCAGAAAGTGGCATTATTACATATGCGAGGAGTGTTCAAACCGGGCCATAGAACTTTTTACCATAAACCAGATATGCGATGTCCTTGGATATATTGTGCTCCTATGATCGCATCTGGTCAAAACATCAAACAAACAGCCCCAAAGAGTTCATTATGAGATAGACCAAAAAACTTCACTGCCCAATATAGTGATAAGTAAAGTGACTTGGACTTGATATCCAAACTCAGTGAACGCAACTAGGCAAATACCCAAACATCATTCTTTTTTCTTATCTAGATACATGTATTGATGAAGTCTATGTTAACTTTTGTAAACTTCCTAAACAAGTGCAGGCTCGAATTTTTGCCCCCAAATATGCTCAATTTCCACTTCCCATACCATTAATCTCCTCAACCCTTGCAATGTCTGCACCTTTCAAGTTTGCAAAGTTGGTTCTGCCACAACATTCAAGATTCCTTTCAAAACACTACTTATGATGGACCAAATTTCACAAGTTCGGGCCACATTGAACTACAAATCAGCTCAAATTCTTGCCCCAATTATCCTCAATCGCAACTCTCTATACCATTAATCTCCTCAAACTGTGTAATTCAACATAATCTACACATTCAAAGTTTGCAAAGTTAGTTCTACCACAATTTCAAGATCTACCACAATTTCAAGATCCCTTTTACAACACTACTAACAACATGTCCAATTTCACATATTCATACCACATTCAGCTACCAATCAGCTAATTAAAAACAAACCAATCAAATTACCTCCTCCGCCTTCTGATTTTCCAAAGCCTCCGGCGCCTTCTCGTCTCGCGAATCGCAATTCGCACCCCCAGCAGAACCGTCAAGCGGTTTCACCAACGCATCTCCACCGTCCAATCCGTTCGCATCGTTGCCCTCTTCCTTGACAGCCCGTTCTTCTTCACCATGACTAGTAGTAGTAATCTCCGGTGGGTCCGGCTGAAGAGGAGGAGAAGGAGGAGGCTGGAAATTGTTGTCGGGAGGGGGGACATTGTCTTCTACGAGGTTTTGTTCTTCTTCTTCCTTTTTGACGTTAGGGTTAGGGTTAGGGTTAGGGTTAGAGGAGGTGGTGGTGGAGTGTAGGCGAGCGAGGGCTCTGGAGCGGCGGTGGAGGAGGATTTTGAAGTCTTTGAGGGAGATCGTTGGAGTGGGGACAAGCCATTTACGTTGGACGTCCGGCACCCTGTGGAGGTTCCCTCTGTATAGCGATATCGCCACCATTTCTTCTCTCTCTCTCTCTCTAACTTCTTTCGTCTTGTAAAAGAGAACAGGAATGCGGGAATATTGCTTGGGCTTGATTACACTAAGGCCCCGATTGGATGCGGGATACGTTTTGGTGGGATTAAACAGTAAGGGGATAAGATAGTAAGGAGTATTATTTAGTAAGGGTGGACCCACAGTGATGTAACATTTACGAAGGGGGATTAAATAGTATGTGGTTTGGATGAATTTGTGATAAAAAAAAAGGATAAAGTTGGATGGATGATGTAAAAACTTGACAAATGACTTATTTGCCCTTGTACAATCATATTAGATTTTATGATAAAATAAATACATAAACACAATACTAATTAAATTAATTATACTTTTCAATAAATAATTCCTTTTATTAATTATATCTAAAATTAAAATATTTAGTTATTATTTTTTATTATTCATTTTAATAATATTTCAAAGTTTAATTTTATGTTTTTTTTCTTTCTAATTATACATTTTTAATAATAACTAATAACTAATTAGTATTTTTTATGTTATTCCTCAACAATGTCAAATTCTAAAGTATAAAAAATTTTAAATTTTTTTTTGTATCGAATTAAAGATCTCAATTTGTAGTTTAATTTGGTACAAAAAAAAGTAAAAAAATTAATGTGAAAATACTTTATTTTTTTATCCGAAGGATATTGCAAAGCAAGCCAACAATGTCAAATTCTAAAGTATAAAAATTTTCAAATTTTTTTGTATCGAATTAAAGATCTCGATTAGTAGTTTAATTTGGTGCAAAAAAAATTAAAAAATTATGCACAAAAGTACTTCATTTTTTTATCCAAAGGAAATCGCAAGGCTTCATAAAATGTTTCCAATACAATTCGGTTTCTTATTAAAACCGTTCTCTGGAAACCGAATGAAGAGAAGTGGGATGGGGGTACAAGGGTAATTTCGTAAGGGGTATGAGGAGGTTTAAATTAGTAATAGGGGGGAGGGGTGTTACTAATTAGTAAGGGAGAAGGGGTACAAATGGGTATTATTTGGGTGGGGGTATTAACTCATCCGGGTGCATTTTTTTTTCCCAAACCATGTATAAAACCGTGGGACCGGGATAAGGGGAGGGGGTATAATTTAGTACCCCTTGTAATACCCCAGCCAATCAGGGCCTAATGCCTTAAAAGTTTGATAAATACCCGCACAGCCCATAGCCGTAGGAAAAATTATTTTAATAGTTTTGGGGCACGGCCACGGATACGTTTTAGTCGTGCAGAAATAAGGGAAAATGAATGAAAAGGCTAACTTTCTTAGAATTTTCATAGCGTCGGTTCTGATTAGGAAGGGAAATACAATAGAAATGACAATTATATAAAATAAACTCTTAACTTTCTTGGAATTTTCATGGTGTCGGTTTGATTAGGAAGGAAATTTTCATGTGTTTGGCTGTAATGAAAATATTGTAGGAAAACTCTAATTTTTTTTTTCAGTTTACAGTTTGGTAACATTGAAAGTTACAAGAAAATACATGTAATTACCTGATTGACGTCACATATTTGAGATGTAACAACTTCATTAATTGTAAGTAAATGAAAATGAAGGGTATTGCTTGGGCTTAATTTAATTATATTAATGCCTTAAACTTTGATAAATACCCGCTTGGCCCATTGCTAACTTGCTGTAGGAAAAATTATTTTGGTGGTTTTGAGGCGCGGCCACGTAGCGAAGGGCACATTCTAGTCGTGCAGAAATAACGGAAAATGAATGAAAAGGCTAACTTTCTTGGAATTTTCGTAATGTCGGTTTGATTCGGAAGAGAAATACAATAGAAATGACAATTATAGAAAATAAAGCGAAAGAAGGAAAAAAAAAGTAAATTTATTATCTTGCATGTGTTTGGATGTAATGAAACTTTTGAAAGAAAACTCTAAGGTTGTGTTTGGTTTGGTTTTGAGTTTTGGTTTTTGTAATGATTAGAGAGAGAAATAGGTATAATAATTAAAAAAATAGGTATTAATGATTGGAGAGAGATAGAGAGAAAAATAAAAATAATATTTAAAAATAGGGTAATAATTGAATAATAATTGAGAAAACCGGTTTTTGGAAACCAAACCAAACAAGGCAATTTTTTTCCCCCCATTTTACAGTTTGGTATGTAACAATGAAAGTTACAAGAAAGTACATGTAATTACCTGATTGACGTCACATATTTGAGATATAACAACTTCATTAATTGTAAGTAGATGAAAATGAAGATACTTTTGAAATTCCTTTTACGAGTTGCTCTCGAATGTATTTTATCAAGATTTGATGGGTTTGATTTTAACCATTGGTGAAAAGATTTAATTTTTTATCTGAAAAATTACATACTTTTGTAGGGGACTATCAAATTGAATGAAGGAGTATATTTGTAGATTTTTTTACCGTGTTGACGGTACACACAAAATGTCACTCCTCCTCAAAACGTCACTTCCATATCCAGAGGCATCTAGAATCAATTTTCCACTCAAGAAAAGTAAATAAAATATTGCGGCGCCCTTTGAACAATGAACATATCCTGACGGCCGAGGGAAGGGACCCGACTAGGGTACAGAATGCAACGGGGGTTCCATTTTTGGGTTCCACATGAATAATCCGAACCGTTCATTATTTTTAAAACATTTTTCCGAGATGCCTCACAAATTTCAGCTAAATCGGACGATTAGAAGTACTTGAACAAAAGTCCTACCGTTTCAATAAAAAAAAAATCGATTGAAACGATGAGACTTTGGTTCAAGCACTTCTAACCATCCGATTGAGCTGAAATTTTGTGAGTCCCCTCGTAAAAAGAATAATGAACAGTTCGGATCATTGGTATAAGAGCCAAAAGTGGATCCCCGAGCATGCTCGGTACATTTTCTGGACACGTGGGTATGTACCCATAGGTTTTCCGAATAACTTGCGGCTTTCATTCATTATGGAGTATTTGGTCTCCTCCCCACTCCAAGAATTCCCCTTATTCCTGCCAAAATCCCAAAAGAAATCTCCAGGGAAAACAAACCATGGCAGATTACAGATCAAAGCCCAATCATTTTAGGTCTCAAACTTTTTCATATGATTCTTCTTCTTCTTCATATGCTTATGGGGATAATAATAAACAACCCAATTCAAAACCCAATCATTCCAGGTCTCAGAGTGTTCCATCATCATATGATTCTTCTTCTTCTTCTTCTTATGCAGCTAATTATGGAAATCAGATTGTAGCTGTGAAGGATTTGAAGAAGGCAAAAAGCACAAGTGGGTCAAAATCTTCTTGGGGTTTGAGTGACCCTGAGTTCCAGAGGAAGAAGAGGGTTGCTAGCTACAAGGTGTACTCTGTTGAAGGGAAGGTCAAAGGCTCCCTGAAAAAGAGCTTCAAGTGGGTAAAGGATAGGTATACCCAGGTGGTCAATGGGTGGTGGTAATCGTAATACGTAAAACTCCAGCTTTCAGTTTTGTGCTTGGAATTAAAACTGTTTGATCAATTGGAATTTCTTGCATGTAAAGTACTGATTTTGTGTGTTTGTCCTAGAAATTAGTTGATAATTTTCTTTCCCCGGCGTATAGTGAATTTCGTGTATAGTGAATTTTGGTGTTTTTTCGGTGTGGTAAGTTAACCTTCTATTAAAAGCAAACAAACCAAAAAACAAGGGAGAACCAACAAAAACATAGCCAGGTCAATAAGCACCTAGCTAGCTACCCAAGCCATCTCCCCAGCCAAACCAAGACAAGGCCTATCAATGTGATTCTTGGCTAACAATATTTGCCACACGCTTTGTGAATAATCACAAACGAAGAGCAAGTGGTTATGTGTTTTTTCTGCACGGTGACAGAGAAAACAGTCTCGATCTACTCGTAACCCCCAATTGAAAAGCCTATCTTTAGTAGACAAACTGCCCGAAAAAGAAAGCCAAACAATGAAGGCCCACCTGGGAATATGATAAGTGAATAACCCCAGGGGCCTAGCTTGGTGGCCAAGGCATGCTTCATTGCTGAAAAATTTCTTTCAACAAATAGATCAATCTATATATGACATGTTGTCTCATTCACAGTAAATTGCAAGAATAGGAATAGAATACCTATTCTCCCCCTTTTGCTCTTTTCCTCTATTTTATTTTGAGATTTTGTCATGGGCTTTTTTGGATTAAGTCTTCAAATATTTTGTGGGCCTATTTTTTGGGTTAGGTGTTCAATATTTTTGGATTGGATTTTCAAACATTTTTGGGTTGAGTTTCATATTTCATTGGGTTTAGTTGTTCAAAATGACAAAAACAAAAAAATAAAATAAAATATTTACATTAGTATCTAATTTTTTGGAGTGGAGCTTCAAGTCCTAATTTTTATGATTATTGGTTTGACGGGGTCTGATCAAATTTGGAGAAATGTTTGATCGACATGTCTGACTTGGCTATTTGAATTGCCGGTGTCCCCTCATTCCTCCCTTCTTTTTTTCTTATTTGTTTAATTTGTTTGTAAGTTAAGGAGTGTTTTTTTTTTTTTTTTTGTTATTCGTCGTTCCTAGAGGAATGAGACTCGATCTCAGGTTGCGGTATGGGCATCCAAAAACTCTACCGCATGAGCTAGCCACCACTTGCAAATGAGTTAAAGGAGTTTAACAAATGATTGCTTGAACATGGGCAACATTTTAATGGAAAAAACTTGGTTTTATCCATTTTTAATTAATTATTAAAGTGGGTCCCACACGTCCACGTGGCCGGACCCACATACTGTTGTGTTCATCTTAGTTAGGAGATTAAGATCGAACCCTTGGTTGGATAAAAACAAGTTAAGGTAAATGAGAAATTGACCTTGAAAGTGCCTATATGAACATTGGTAGAAGGGGGAAAAATGTGTTGTCCCACATTGGCGAGGCACAACTATTTCATTGGGTATATGTATCCCAAGTTCGGCAATAAGATCTGTTTTAGAATTTGATAGGATATGGAGATTTTTTTGAAAATTTTCCGGGATCGGGTAGGAGGCAGGGATAGGCATATCCCCGCACCGAATCCGCCCCGAATCCGTTCCCCAATCCATCCCTATCCCGCCTTGTCCCCGAATCCCTGATACTTAGGGATCTATGATCATGACTTATGAAACTCTGGGCTGTCACTAGATTCTCTCCAAACATCTAGGGGTCTCAATATAATTGTATTAGGGTTACCTCAGTATCATTTGGTTCATTTCTCATTCCCAGAATGAGAATCTCAGTGCCACACACAACAGAGTAATCTCTCCAAACATCTATTTATGACATTTGTTTTTGCTTTGGAATTATGGAATTATGATGTGATCTTTATTATTTTGAACTATGTAACTAACTATGTGAAGAGTTGCATAGTTTATCTTGAAATGTGGTGTTGTTGAAAAATATTTGGTGGCCTTCTGGTATCAAAGATTCTCATGACATTGTTTATTCTGGAATTATGCTTGTGTCTTGAGTAAGTGTTATTTCGTGTTTAACATTTTGTATTTCGATGTTTATGTTGCACTGCTTTCAAATATTTGTGATTGCTATAACAATCTGTTTTTTTTTTTTTAAATGTTTGGATCTTTCAATCCTCGCGGGAATCCCCGTTCCCCATTTGGAGCGGGGATGGAGGATGAAAACAAAGTCCCGTTGGGGATCAGTGTTTTATTTTCACAATATTTAATAATCCAAAACATGAATTTGCATGTTTTATTTTCACGATCGATTTGACCCGAGAGAAAGTCGTAGGATCCGTAACGTATTCACCAATTATCACACCTCTTGATTTAAACACAACAGTAGTTTGACTAACGGTCACATCTTTAAAGTAAACTCAATAGTCACACTATTTGGTTTAACCCAAAGGTCACACATCTCCACATAGAAAAGATGAATTGAACAGCAAAAAACCCTCTCTCTCTAGCCGCTCTCTCTTCTCTCTACCCCTCCTGATAATTTTTAGGGTTCTGCCGCCTGGGGGGGAGCGGCCTCTCCTCCTCCCCCCGGGCTTTCTTCATCCCCTCCTCTTTACCTCCTTTTCTCTCCTCCTTCCCTTGTCCTCCCCCGTTCTCACCATTTCCATCCTTTCATCCCCATATTTTGCTTAACGGCTCGTTGGCTTTGACAACCTCTCCCACGCCGGTCGTCATTGTTGGATGATATCGGATCTTGGCCTAACGGCTAGTGGTTTTGTTGTGGCTTGCAGTGGGTTTCTTTTGTCGATGGGCGGCGGCGAATCCTCTTCGCTCCCCTGTCGGCGATGGCGGCGATTGTCCTTGCATGGTCTGCCGGTTTGATGTTTGGTATGGTTGTGGCGGTCGGCGTTTCTGGCTCGTTTTTGCGGCAGTAGATCTGTTTTCTCCTTTCCGTCGTCGCCTTCAGGAGGTATCTCGGGTGTGTGGCCGTCTGTGGTCATCGGTGATCGTTTGGTGCTCCTTTTGGTGGAGGTGCGATGCCTGTGGGCGTGTCGGTGGAGTTGCGCTTGGTGTTTGCTGCTCGTGGAGATGTCGGTTGGACTGCTGGTCCGACGGGTTTGGGTGGAGTTTGAGTGCGGCTGTTTAGGGAGTGGGGTGTTTTCTTTTGGTTTAGGGTTTTGGTTATTGTGGGTTGGCTGCTCTTTTAGGGCCTGTTTGGGGTTTTTTCTTTCCCGCTGGTTTGGACTCAGCCTGTTGGGCCCAAATCGGTTTCCTCCATGTGGTTAGGAGATGAGGGTTTCAGGTGGTCAGGCCGGTGTACCCGAGATCCTATTAACTTTGTACTTCGTGTTATGAGTTAATAAATTTCTTTTTGCTGATCAAAAAAAAAAAAAAAGATGAATCGACATGAACATTAGCATTTCTCAACGGCAATTAACTGACCACAATTGGAACCGTTCCTTACAAAGTTGTTAAGGTGCATGAAGCATGGATGATCAATGCCATGAAAGGAATGCAAAAATATGATGATACTACAATATTGAACCAAACATCAATTAGCCTTGCTACATACTATATTGAATTTAAGATTTCATCTTAATCCAAAGACCCCGAAAATTTTAACCGCATAGCCCAAGCAGCAAACTTATGAGTCGTGAGCAACCAACCGATTACCCTGTTTGGGCAAGAAGGACTAGGACCACTGGGGTTATGCCCCGTTGTTACCTTCAGGGGTTATGCCAGGAGCGCACAAACTGACACAGACATCTGATTATCAACAAAAAAAAAAAAATGGAACAAGAAAAAAGAAGAAGGACCCAAGGGAGTTTATTCAATTATTCCGACGAAACCAGGATTTCACCTGTCTCGCCACATTTTTCTTTACGTGGGAATCTTTTGTACTTGCACTGGGTTTATAATTGTCATGGTGTTAAAGCTTTTAGGGCACGGGCACAAGCCCATAATAGACAGCCCAAGAAACATCTGGGCCACAAAATATCACCTTGCACCAAAAAAGAAACAACAGAATGGGCCAGCTATGGTGAGCTCCTTGTAAACCATGAGATAGCCCAAATTCACGGGCTTTGTGGTTGGCCGAACTATCCGCGTCTCAGGAAATATGTGCAAATTGCACCTCTGATAAGCACTACTCCATCCATTCCGTATTGTTTGCCTCCTATGGGCGCGCCTATATTTTACACGCAAAAAATAATATACAAGCATTAATTTTTTTTTCAACAAATTTTACACCAATTTTAAAATCTCATTGAAAAGAAAAAATTGGTGTAATTCTTTTTCAAAAATGCATGCACTCCCGTACGGGGCAAGCAATATGGAACAGAGGGAGTACTTTTTAATATCTCAGGATACGCCGGGTTAGTTTATACACACCTCAACTAATATCTAGAGGGCAATTGCACCGTCTACGAGTGATATTTTCATTTAAAACAAGAGGAAAACACTGTATGGACACTGACTCCAAAATTGCACTCCCGAACTTGTCTATATCATTGTTTTACTAAATTATTTTGAGTTCATGGTTTATAAAAGTTCAATTTCATTGGAACAAGGACAAATTATCAAGATTTCGAATTGACCAAATCACTGATGAATGTTTTAATAAACTTGCCCGGTGTACTCGACACGACTTATATTCGGAGTAATTTCTAGAATGCCAAAACCTACAAAAATATGCTAATTAAAAAAGCACTTGACAAATTTTGGATTACGCACGCCGTTAGGGGGCAAGCCGAGTTTTGTAGTGTTCAAGCTCTGGCTAGTTTGTAAAAGAACCAAGCCATAAACAAGCTGAGTCTTGTTCATTTGCAAAACGAGCCCATATAAACAAGCCGAACCTATACATGCGAACCGAACTTAGCTGAGTCGAGCCAAGTTTTAGAGGATTGAGCTTGGCTCGTTAAGCGAGTATAAATTTGGACTCGAGCTTCAGATTGACTCGAATACTAAAAGAGTCGAGCCGAGTCTTGAATTGTTTGTGATCAGCTCGGTTCGTTTGCCGCCCTCTATTAATTCCATGAATGAGCATGCGGATTGGAAAAAAAAAAAAAAAACCACATATATAGAGGACTATGACAGCATTTTGCATAACCAATTAACCGGCCAGTTGATGCCATCAGTGATGCCCATCAGAATTATCATAAGATTCGTAACATTAAAATATAGAATCAAAAGAACAATATTAAACTCAGACACAATTAATTTGTCCACAAGACAGGTCATATATTTATAAGCTTATAAGCTGCATATATTCTCTTTTATTTTTATTGGGTAGATGCTCTTGGAGCTGTGAAGCCTGGTTAGTAATGGTCCTGTTAGACCCAACCCAGGGCTCATGGCTTTGCAATATGGTTTTATGCTTAAGGAGCGGCGGAGTGGGATTAGAACTTGGAGGTGACACACACAAAAAAAAAAAAAATCAATATGCTTTTTTCTCGTACCAAACAGAATGCCCGATTCGTAGTCTGAGAACTTAAAAAGAATAAACAAATTCAAAAAAATTTCAAAAAAAATGTAGAGAAATCGTTTATATCTGGTATTTTGCAAGAAAAAAGTTTGAATATTTTTTAACCAAAATGCATTTTTTTTTAAGTTCTTATTTTGTGAGCCAAACACTTTTTTTTGGAACGGATAGAGAGTAGTCAATATCCACAAAAGCATGTCTTGAAATACCCAAAAATATATATTTTCAGATGTTAATCATCCATCGAAAATCAAATAATAGTCATTAAAATAAGTAGTAAGAGGCTGTGAAGCCAAACAATAGTACTGTATTTTTTATGGGGGGAGTTTTGGACCAGGGGTGGCCCATTCCAGTCTGCCCACCTTAAAGACTCTGCACGCCCTTGCTCGTATGTAAAACTCTAGCTTTTATTGTTGTAGCTAAATTAAAAGGATCCGGGGTGCTGGTGATCACCCTTGGAGAGCACCCCTGGTGATCGCATTCAAGAGGGCCGATCACCAGCACTCCCTCTTCCAAATTAAAGTGTCGTGAATATATGCGGGCATTTTTGTAGGACAAGGGGTCCCTACTGTGTACTAGGTGCATGACACCGTGCTATGCACCTCATCCAGCCGTCCGTTGCGAAAATATACTGTTCGGATCAAATCCAAGCAATGACTCTCACATGGAGTTGGATTTGATCCAAATCGTACATTTTCGCAACGGATGGCCAAATAGGTGCATGGTACGCCATGCACTGTTGGGAGTGAAGATAAGCTACGCGGTAGCGCTACCAAGGTTTTGGGGTAGCGCTACCCAGGACCTATTTTCGGAACAGAGAGTTCTGGAGCGCTACAGGTGTTTCCCTGTAGCGCTACCGCGAGCCTTAAAATTGTTTTTTAGGGTTTTGGCCGGCTGCGTGTTTGATAGATCGTGTATCACTTTTTCAGAGCGTGAAAAAGAGAGATAGGCGAGAGAAAACCAATCTCAGAGAGATTGTGAGAAGACTTGTACTCTTTGATTCGATTTCATAGTGGACTGGTGTGGCTCCCGTGGTTTTTCCTCACGTTGAGGTTTTCCACGTATATCTTGTGTCTTGTTTTTCTTTCCTGTTTTCATTACGCACTTATTTGCTTGTTCTTTTTCTGTGATTCATTGTTCCCAAGATCCGTAGGGGCGTTTGTGTTGTAGGATTGAACAGGTGTTCGGCGATAAAATCCATAACAACTGGTATCAGAGCCGCGGTTGCGGTAGTTTTCGTTCGACAGATTAGGGTTTAATCTCGTTCGGGCAAGCTAGGGTTTCAGTGGGAGCTATGGGTTCTGAAGAAGGCAAACAGAGGATCGACAAGTTTGATGGGTCAGACTTCGCGTACTGGAAAACGCAGATAGAGGACTATCTGTATCAGAAGGATCTTTACCGGCCGTTGGAAGGTAAAGAAAAGGGGAAGAAAGCTACAGAGAGCGACGATGATTGGAACGTTCTGGATAGGAAGGCGTTAGGGGTTATTCGCCTGTCCCTTTCAAAGTCAGTCACACACAACATCCTGAAGGAGAAAACGACGGAGGAGCTTATGGAAGCGCTGAAGAAGATGTACGAGCAACCGTCTGCTGCGAATAAGGTACATCTTATGAAAAAACTTTTCAACCTGTCTATGGCAGAAGGGGTTTCCTTTATGTCACATCTCAGTGAGTTCAATATGATTGTTGATCAACTTACGTCTGTCGATATCGAGTTTGATGATGAGGTTCAAGCCTTGTTAATTCTGTCTCAGTTGCCAGAGAGCTGGCAGGGTACTGTAACTGCAGTCAGTAATTCGGCAGGGAAAGAAAAGTTGAAACTGAGTGAGGTTGTCAGTTTGATTTTGACTGAGGAGGTCAGAAGGGGTTCGATCGATGGTTCAAGTAGTTCAGGTTCAGCTCTAAGTGTTGAGCAGCGGGGCAGAAGCCAGGCCAAGGGTGGTCAGAATCAGAACAGGAACAGGTCGAAATCCAAGGGTAAGGGAAATAAGGCCAAATCTCAGGTTCGGCCTATTAAAGGTGAATGTTGGAATTGTGGTCAGACAGGTCATATGTCAGCAACTTGCAAAGCACCGAAGAAGAATAACAGTGAGCAAGAGGCTCATATTGTGCACGATGCACTTATTCTTGCTATGAACAGCGACGCCGAATCGTGGGTGATTGATTCGGGTGCCTCATTCCACGCCACTACTAACAGGGAGGTTCTGCAGAACTATGTAGCAGGGGACTTTGGGAAAGTATACTTGGGGGACGACGAGCCTTGCAGTATAGTGGGAAGAGGGGATGTTCAGATTGCGACGCAGGGGTACAGATGGTGTCTGAAAGATGTCAGGCACGTTCCGAATTTGAAGAGGAATCTTGTTTCGGTTGGACAGCTTGCAGCAGCAGGTTATACTTCTACATTCACAGGGGACACGTGGAAAGTCTCCAACGGTACCATGGTGGCGGCCAAAGGCAAGAAAGTTGGTACACTTTACTTGACTTCACATGGTAGCGATACACTTGCTGTTGCAGACAGCAAGGAGAGTTCAAATCTGTGGCACAGAAGACTGGGGCATATGAGTGAGAAGGGAATGAAGGTGATGCAGTCGAATGGGAAGCTACCGGGTTTAGAGTCAGTGGATATTGACATGTGTGAGGATTGTATCTTCGGGAAACAGAAACGGGTTAGCTTTCAGAAAGGCGGCAGGCCTCCCAGGGCTCAGAAGCTAGAGCTTGTCCATACAGATGTGTGGGGTCCAGCTACAGTGTCTTCTCTTGGCGGTTCTTACTACTATGTTACCTTTGTCGACGATCACTCGAGGAAGGTATGGGTATACTTCATGAAGCACAAGTCAGAGGTCTTTGAAGTCTTCAAGAAGTGGAAGGCCAGGGTTGAGAATGAAACAGATTTGAAGGTGAAAAGGTTGAGGTCCGACAACGGCGGAGAGTATGAGTTGGGGGAGTTCAAGAGAGCCTGCGCTCTATTCGGGATTCGTTTAGAGAGGACACCTCCAGGGACTCCGCAGCATAATGGCATTGCAGAGAGGATGAACAGGACCTTGACTGAGCGTGCTAGGAGCATGCGGATACACGCAGGGTTGCCCAAGATGTTTTGGGCAGATGCAGTCGACACAGCAGCATATTTGATCAATCTTGGGCCATCAGTTCCGTTGAATTTTGGCATACCAGAGGAGGTTTGGAGTGGTAAAAAGGTAAATCTCTCACACTTACGTGTTTTCGGTTGTGTTTCCTATGTGCATATTAGCGACAAGGACAGGGATAAACTTGATGCTAAGTCACAGAAGTGCACCTTTATTGGGTACGGCGGAGATGAGTTTGGTTATCGTTTTTGGGATGACAAGAACCGGAAGATAATCAGAAGCAGAGACGTTGTGTTTGATGAAAAGGTGATGTACAAAGATAGGGACAGCAAACAGAGCAGTGGGAGTACCACTTCGGATGGAGATACATCCGAGTACTTTGAGTTGGAGGATCTTCCAGATAACAGTGGGGTTGAACAGAGGTCTGGTAAGGCAGAGGAGAGAGCTTTAGATGAGACAGTTTCAGAGGGGACAGTTTCAGATGAGGTAGCTCCAGAGGCAGGGACTAGTTCAGCGGTCAGAGTGTTGAGGAGGACAACCAGAGTACACAAGCCGAATCCGAAATATATTTCTTCGCTTGATTACTTGCTTTTGACGGACAGTGGAGAACCAGAGTGCTATGATGAGGCTATGCAGGTTTCCGAGTCAGCTAGGTGGAAGACTGCGATGCAGGAAGAGATGGATTCTCTTCATTCCAACGATACTTGGCAGTTAGCTCAGCTTCCCGCAGGAAAGAAAGCCTTGCAGAACAAATGGGTTTTTCGACTTAAGCAGGAGAGTGATGGCAAGAAAAGGTATAAGGCAAGATTGGTTGTAAAAGGCTTCCAACAGAAGGAGGGGATCGATTATACAGAGATATTTTCGCCAGTTGTGAAGATGGCCACTATCAGAGTGGTGCTGAGTTTGGTTGCTGCTGAAAATCTCTACCTTGAACAGTTAGATGTTAAAACTGCTTTTCTTCACGGGGACTTGGATGAAGAAATCTACATGAAGCAGCCTGTTGGCTTCATTGTGAAAGACAAGGAAGAGATGGTGTGCAGGCTCAAGAAGAGTCTGTATGGTTTGAAACAAGCTCCCAGACAGTGGTACAGAAAGTTTGATGGTTTCATGCAGCGCAGTGGCTACACAAGGTGCAATGGAGATCACTGTTGTTACTTCAAGAGGTTTGAGTCTAGCTACATCATATTATTGCTCTACGTAGATGATATGCTTGTAGCAGGTTCCTGTGTTAGGGAGATCAACAGGTTGAAGCAACAGTTGGCAACAGAGTTTGCTATGAAAGATCTGGGTGCAGCTAAGCAGATACTTGGGATGAGAATCAGCAGGGATAGGGCTCAGGGAACCTTGCGGTTGAGTCAGGCTGAGTATATTGAACGTGTTCTGGAGAGGTTCAATATGCAAGGTGCTAAGGCAGTTGGCACACCCTTGGGAAGTCATTTCAAACTTTCTCAGGTGCAATCACCCAAGACAGATGCAGAGAGAGAGTACATGGCCAAAGTTCCGTATACCTCGGCCGTGGGTAGCCTAATGTATGCGATGGTGAACACGAGACCAGACATTGCCCATGCAGTGGGAGTTGTGAGCAGGTTTGCTAGCAATCCAGGGAAACAGCATTGGGAAGCAGTAAAGTGGATCATGCGATATTTGAGAGGTACCACTGATTTGCCACTTTGTTTTGGGAAAGGGAAATTGACAGTGCAGGGATATGTGGATGCAGACTTTGCCGGTGATCAGGATACGCGGCGAAGTACCACGGGTTATATCTATACTATGGGTTCAACAGCGGTGAGCTGGGTCTCACGTCTGCAGAAGTTAGTGACACTATCCACGACAGAAGCTGAGTATGTGGCCGTGACTGAGGCTGCAAAGGAGATGATTTGGTTGAAGGGCTTCTTGGAGGAGTTGGGTTTGAAGCAAGAGAACTGCGTTCTTTTCAGTGACAGCCAGAGTGCTATACACCTTGCCAAAAATCCAGTATTCCATGCCAGGACGAAGCATATTGATTTAAGGTACCATTTTATCCGTTCGCTTTTGGAGGATGGGGATTTGTTGCTAGAGAAGATTTTGGGGGATCGAAATCCGGCAGATATGTTGACCAAGTCTGTTACTGTTCAGAAACTGAAGTTGTGTTCAACTTCAGTTGGCCTTCATGCTTGAAGAGATGATGGGCCTGGAGTCACACCAAGAGGGGTCAGATGACTACGTCCACGGTTTGATTGAGATCATTTGGGTCTGCGGTTGTTTATTTGCGGATGCTTCAGGTTATCTTCAAGTGGGAGATTGTTGGGAGTGAAGATAAGCTACGCGGTAGCGCTACCAAGGTTTTGGGGTAGCGCTACCCAGGACCTATTTTCGGAACAGAGAGTTCTGGAGCGCTACAGGTGTTTCCCTGTAGCGCTACCGCGAGCCTTAAAATTGTTTTTTAGGGTTTTGGCCGGCTGCGTGTTTGATAGATCGTGTATCACTTTTTCAGAGCGTGAAAAAGAGAGATAGGCGAGAGAAAACCAATCTCAGAGAGATTGTGAGAAGACTTGTACTCTTTGATTCGATTTCATAGTGGACTGGTGTGGCTCCCGTGGTTTTTCCTCACGTTGAGGTTTTCCACGTATATCTTGTGTCTTGTTTTTCTTTCCTGTTTTCATTACGCACTTATTTGCTTGTTCTTTTTCTGTGATTCATTGTTCCCAAGATCCGTAGGGGCGTTTGTGTTGTAGGATTGAACAGGTGTTCGGCGATAAAATCCATAACATGCACCTAGTGCACAGCAGGGCCCCCAAATCCACTTTTGTATGCATTATTTTTTCTTCATCAAGTCGTAGAATATAGTGTGAGGCTGTGAGCCATGAATGCAAACATCAATTCGTGCAGTTGTGTGTGTCGCGCTAATTGTATACATTTGCTTGATTTCATATTCGTGTTATTTCCTGCTTGGGCCCAAACATATGAAATCGTTCATCTCGGCAATCAATAGTTCAAATATATTTATGGACTCTTACCAGTAAAAGTTAACTCTGCAAAGCTGAGCCATCGATTGTGGAGATGAACAGCTCGGATGATCGTTACACTGTGTAACGCGAAAGGAGCGCTACCGGGAGTCTGGAACCCCGGGTCCCCCAAACATGTAAACCCATTTACAACCACGTATGAAAAATCTTGGTAAATGTAAACATCGGAGACTAATGTTGTGATGTTTACATATGAGAGCAGCTAATAAATCTATATATGTCTGTAAACGAATCTAGACGTACGTAACACAGAATTAAAAATAAAATCAAGGATAAATAATTCAGTTCTCTTAAGAGGGGAGCATGTATCATAAAAACATGTGGCACACAGCTAATCAAAACATGTCTTAAACAACTTATAGAACTTTCCAGGGTAAGAGACAGGTATTTCCATACAAAAAGAGCCGGTAATTGATCAATTTAATTATGCTCCGCTTTTCTTTTGGCTGAGTACCCACTATGGTATTTTCAATTTTTTTTTTTGCATTTTCGGTATTTTCGACGGTATGTTCGGTATTTTTTTCACAAGTCATTCTTCTCACATACATCGCAAAAATATCATTTACCAGAAACAATACTCACGTTTGATTACAATGGAAAGACGAATTTCCGATGATCATATTTTTAATCTAATGAAAAAAATAATATAATTAAGTGATCAATATTTGCAACTTTTTATTTTTACTCATCTGTAAGATCCAAATATTTCTTTTGATTAGTAAATTACTAGTAATATTTTTCCAAAGATTATCGACGAGAATGCATTTTTTTGGTGATCCAATCAAAAGAACAACTATCAAGATTAACCAACATATAAATAAGACGGAGGGGGGTGGCTGTAGTTTAGTGGTAAGAATTCCACGTTGTGGCCGTGGAGACCTGGGCTCGAATCCCAGCAGCCACACCAAAATCTTTTTATTTATTTTCCTTGAATTTATCGGGGTAAAAAAAAAAAAAAAGAGAGAGAATGAGGGAGTGGAAAATGGAAACCAAAAGAACAAGCTGAATAATCCCAAAAGAACAAGCTGAATAATTATTTCTACTGCCAGTGGAAACAAAAGTTTTCTCCAAATCGATTGCATTACGTCATGTGTCCATATTCTACTATTTGGAACCACTTAATCTCATCGCAAAAACAATCGAACAATCAAAATAATCGAGTAAAAAATCAGTAATTAAAAGTTGTATCCAAACATGGTCGAGAATGCCATGTAAATCTTCTTTATTTATTTTCTAAATTCTTTTTATTTTGGGGTGTCAAATGGTAGAGCCTATAACTCCCTTTTGCACAAAAAGTATTAAAGTGTCACCTCATGTGCCAAAGAAAAGAGCTTTATACTTGTGATCTTCTGAAGTGGAAATGCAACACAAAGACTAATAAATGTTTAGGGAATCCCTTCAAAGTGAGAAAATTTTGGGTGCAAATAAGGTACCACGGGGTATCCGTAGCGCCCCATCACAGCCGTCCATCTTCGCAATCAATAGTTAACTCTTCCCTATATGAGTTTTTTTTTTAAATTTGAACCATGAAATACAATTTTAGATTGTCAAGATGCACGATACTACCAGGTGGTACCTGCCCGACACAAAAGTTTTTCTCAAAGAAAGTAGTGTGAAAATGATGCCAAGGAATAAACTTTTCAATTATATAATCAAAATCTATTTTTTAGTGTTTGAAAATAGCAAAGTGGTGGACATGGTATACGTGGATGCATGCATTATGTTGACATCTTTCATCTTTGTCATGAAAGTTTTTTTGGGCAGAAAAAAGCAAAAGGAGGTTTTTAATTTTTTTTCGTCATGGGGTGAACTATATTGGGGCCTGCAGGGAGTTCTCCTCATCCAAGTGTAAATTCTTTCTACTAGTAACATATGCACTTTTGAGTATTATTGGAGCAAAGTATTTTAGTCTCCTAGAATTTTGTTATTTCTGGTTTGATCTTGTCAAAAAATAAAATTATTTGATAATGATTTTTAAAAAATTTCTCAATTTCTATAACTGGCAAAAAAGTAAGTACAATTAACTCTTTTAGTTGCCTAAAAAGTAAAATAAAATTTCAAATACGTCTTGTTGTCCCGGGCCAAAATAAGTTTAGCACATGTTGAAATCAAACAGCTACGGAATACAGTGAGGGAATTCTAAAGTTAATGTATGTTCTCTTAGATCGGCTCTTGGATAAAAATTCTGACTTCAACTCTGTCCGTAGTGTTAGGGTTAGTATAATAGAGCATCCTGTGATCATTGAGGATGCTAAAGCCACTTTTCCATAAAAATTCAAAGATAATACAACTCAAGCACTGGATTTCCAAATGTCTAGCCCACTAATACTTTTTTGGTCATACATTAGAAGTATTAATTTATACTCAAATCCCTTCCCAACCGAATAACAATTGTACCAACTTCCTCTCTACCGCGGAAATTGAACTCAAGACCTCATTACACTTAAGTACAACTTCACAATAATTGAGCCAAGTGTCATAGTTGCCCAAAAATACTTTCTTGAGCTAGCTAAATTTAGCTCACGACATTTAATTATGTAGCAACATGTGTATATCCATTTGTGGTTATGAAGTGTCCAGGGCATTGTCCAACTTAAGCCAAAGATGAAATGTCTTCCACTTAAAATATTTGTCTAAATCCATTGGAGATTGTATTTTTGGATGGATTTCATAAGCAGTATGAAGACATGAATGAACGAAACAGTGATCACCTTGTATGTCGTGTCCATCTCTACCACTATGACTCAGATAGTTCTCGGTACTACTCTGACTAAAGTCATTGCAGCCACTTGTCTAGTCCACATCTCCAATGACTTGTCA